>CABFVX010003287.1:38184-61357 GCA_902151425.1 Timema shepardi
GGAGGATACGACGCACTACCCTGTCCTAGTAGGGGAGGATACGACACACCACCCTGTCCTAGTAGGGGAGGATACGACGCACCACCCTGTCCTAGTAGGGGAGGATACGATGCACCACCCTGTCCTAGTAGTGGAGGATATGACACACCACCCTGTCCTAGTAGGGGAGGATACGACACACCACCCTATCCTAGTAGGGGAGGATACGATGCACCACTCTGTCCTAGTAGGGGAGGATACGACGCACTACCCTATCCTAGTAGCGGAGGATACGACGCACTACCCTGTCCTAGTAGGGGAGGATACGACACACCACCCTATCCTAGTAGGGGAGGATACGACGCACCACCCTGTCCTAGTAGGGGAGGATACGACGCACTACCCTATCCTAGTAGGGGAGGATACGACGCACTACCCTATCCTAGTAGGGGAGGATACGACGCACTACCCTGTCCTAGTAGGAGAATTTCCTGGACAAGAAGTCTGACAACCACATCTCTCGACTAAGAGATACTTGATCTTTACAATTCAAAGATCGTTATCATTGATATACGCACTTTAGTAATTTATTATGTAAATAAAATAAATATTCTCAAATGAGAAAAGTTGACTTTAATTCATTCATGACCTAAATTTACTTAGATGAGGCAGCTCAAAAAGTTACTAGAAATAACCCCTAATATATCCCTACGCCAACAGCTGACATCTATCACTCTGGATCATTGTAATGAAAACAGATGGTAATATATTAATGTGTTAGTTAACCAAAGTAATTTTGGCCAATATTATTTATATATTTATTTGAGGGCGGACACAAAGATTATTTATCGTTTTATTCCACTTTAAAAAAAATTATTATTCACACCACTTTCACAAAAGGTCTAACGAACATAGCTTCAAAATGGCAACTGACAAATCTAAACTATGTGGTTTAACATGACGGAAACAAGTTTTTTACAGTGATGCACCCACGCAGCAGATACAAATATTTTATTCAGTTAAATATTTCGAAATATGTTAAAATATTCATACAATAATGTATTATATATAAATAAAATGACAAGTATGTTCTCTTTTCCAAGTTAATATGATGCCTGTATCAAAACGAAGAACATGTACTTGTAATTATGTTTAAAATATTGTTTCGAGTTGGATAAAAGGAAATCATTAAAAGTAATGAAATTTTATGAGAAAACTTAGGTTTATGTTATTTTAAATGTAAAATATAAGAGGTAATTAAAAAACTTAGCATATATAACTAAACAGTGATCCTTTACAAGTGTTGGCAACCCAAAACCTAAACATATGATTTTTGAGCTGTTATCTAGGTAAAAACTTATCATGAACAGACTCTACTTATGCATACTTTGATTTTTTTCAATGAATTGAATTTTATTTTACTCTGATAAAACAAGTAGGCCCCATATTGATCTTAAATTCACCCATGACTTCAATTCTTAATCTTAAAAGAGTATGCCCTCACATTGGAATAAAGAGCCGGCAGGGTGTGGGGCTGAAAAGTGCAAATGTATAACTTTAGATATAAACAATTATCATTTAAAAATGTATATAGCTTTAGATATAAACAATTATCATTTAAAAATGTATATAGCTTTAGATATAAACAATTATCATTTAAAAATGTATATAGCCTTAGATATAAACAATTATCATTTAAAAATGTATATAGCTTTAGATATAAACAATTATCATTTAAAAATGTATATAGCATTTAGATATAAACAATTATCATTTACAAAATGTATATAACTTTAGATATAAACAATTATCATTTACAAAATGTTTACCATATTTAGACCTAATCTGATGAATGTAAATATCCCTGCATGCATTTCAATTACTGCTGATTTCTGTCAAGTAAACACTAATTTGTATTTAATACAGCATAAATTGACAAAAATTGAGCATAAGTGTGATCTAACCTTGAACAGTATTACTAGCAAAGGTTGTTTTTGTCATGTTAATGCCGCCAGTGGAGAAGCCTATAGAAGTAAGCCAAAGCTTAAGTGACCTAGCCCCCTCCCCCCCTCCCCCAAATAATCACATAATAATTGAAAGTGTCAAGACGTGGATTTAAGGAGTTTAAGTCGTTGTTTTTTATAAATATAATATTCATGTATTCACTAATAATTTTTTTATAACTTCAATTAAAAGTAAATTAAAATTTTAAACTTTTATAATGTTATAACTTGTTTTAATTTTACCTGTTATATAAAGTTCAATCTATACCAGTGTTAATTTTCAATTATTTCTCAATATTAATTTACACATCTCTTAATAATTACCAGCAATTTATAAATTGCATGAATTTTTAATTATCATCTCTCACTACCTGTTCAAGCTAGAGGCAAAATTGCACGAGAAAAAGAATGGCTATTCCTGTGAACGAATTTATAAAGTTGACAAATCTTATGTAAGCAATATGGGGGAGGGTTGCATTCCTTTATTCTTGCTTATAAGGGGGATGTAGGGTGGAGGGTTTAAAAATGACCAAAAATATGCTTATGTAATACTTTAATGTCCCTTTATTGGAAACATTTGATCATTATTATTGCCTTATTGAAACCAGTTGATAATAATGATAATTCCCTTATTGGTATGATTAATGATTCTTTTAACTCAGATTCCAAAATTGTAAAAATTATAGGCTATATAATTTAAATCTTTGAATCTTGAACTTCTAGCTTAAATTTGATTGCAAACCACCATGACCTGTAGGTGTAGAGCGAAAGAAAAAAGTAAAGAAAAATAACAATTTAACAGGACAATTGGTATAAGTTTTCCTCTAGTCAAGATATCGCTGAATGTGTCTTGTTAATGTTCATCTTGTTCAACATTTCTAGACAAACATATATTGGTTTACACTGTGTGATAAACTAAGTTCATGTAAAGGTTTGTAGGTCTTGGCTGGAACACTTGACCCAAAACACATTCACAATGGCTGTAAGAATAAAATTTTCTATTATAATTTGAAATTTTATTATTTAAATGTTATAGTAGTATAAAAAAAATTGCATGACAAATCTGAGCTAACATTTTGTGTACATATACGAGATCCATGATGCCCAGTAACAGTGGAGGTTTACTTTGGTTGTATTGAACCTCTCGTTCGGAGTAGTGGTTTAGTACTTTAAGGTTGCTTATTGTTCACAATAACAAGACATGTAGTGGATACATTGCCCCTGTAATTTAGGCCAGTCTGGATGTTGTTGATGTTGTCCGACACACACTCCTACAGTACTGTGGCATGTAGCTAGCACATCCGACATGCTCTCCTGCAGTGCTGCAGCATGTAGCAAGCACATCCGACATGCTCTCCTACAGTACTGTGGCATGTAGCTAGCACATCCGACATGCTCTCCTGCAGTGCTGCAGCATGTAGCGAGGATTCTCCTGGCATTGGCCAGACTTGGCCCAGTACTTGCAGTGCTGGCTTCTGTCCTCACAGGATGTCGAGCCACCATCTTAACAACATGGATCAAATAACAGTCAAGACAGTGAATAACAACAACATGGATCAAATGAGCTACCAGGAAAAAATTACAGTCCAATTTTCATAGGAAGGACCTTATCGGACAGCTATATAAGTTACTAGACCTACTGTAATGTATTCAAGTCATGTAATCTGCAGCTGTTTCTCTTTTGATAGATATTATAAATACCTATAAAATAACAATAATAAAGTAAAATATCAGTGTTGACCGCATATTATCATCATATGTGACCAGGTCAGTTTAGTAAAATACCTCCATCTTCCTCTATCCTTACACCATTCTTCCTTCTTTAATTTCTTTCAATCTTCTCCTCTCGCTTGGACACTTTCTGTTATCTGCTCCACTCATCTCTTTCTTGGCCTCCCTTGCAGTCTTTTTCCTACATACTGCATCCCCATCATTCTCTTTTTCCATCCTCATTACATGCTCATACCATCTTACTCTTACTCTTTCTACTATCTCATGTACTCTCTGTACCTCTACTCTTTCCTGGATAACTTCATTCCTGATCTTGTTTCTCCTTGTGACTGCTAACATGCTCCTCACAAACTTCATTCCCATGGCCTCCCCTTTCTTAGTCTCACATTGTCCGTGTTTCTGCTGCATGTGTGATATGATAATAGCTACAAAATAGGCCCTGTATAACACTTCCTTACACTTCATGCGCACTTTTACATAGCATGTATCTTACACACCTATTAAACAACTCTGCCTGCTGTCCTCTTCTCATAACCATTACATCTTCTCTACTTACCTCTGCACCTCAATCACGTTTCCAAGGTATTTTACATTCTGTACTTTTATCAGCTCTACTCCATCCAACTTTATAGCTTTACTAGGCCTTATCCTCTTCCTTGTCATTACTATCACTTCACACATTGCCATGCTAAATTCCATTTCACTCTTTCACTTCCTCATTCCATTCTTGAAGTTATTCCTTCTCCCTCCATATCATCAAGTAATCAGCAAACACCACGGCTCTCATTCTTTCCTCCCTGAGTTTTCCTGCCACTTTTTTCATGACCATTTCCATTACCATTACAAATAGTGAAAGGGCCCTCCCCTACTTCACTCAATTTTTTATTTGTAACCACTCCATCTTGAAACAACTCCTTTTATCATCATATATGTTTATCACTCTCATTACAACTCCTCTTTCCACTTCGGCCTCCTGTATTGCTTTCCAAACTTTATTTCTATCCACGCTATCATATGCCTTTCACATATCCATAAATACCATTTTCATGTCTTTTTCATATTCATACCTTCTTTCGATCAGCTGTTGTATGGAAAAGATTAAGTCTATTGTAGACCTCTGTTCTCTAAATCCGTTCTGTTACTCTCTCCACTCTCCTTTCATTTTATTTCTTATTATCTTTTCCAGTAACTTTTCATGTATTTTTGTACAATGTTATCCCTCTATAATTTGTACACCTCTTCCTGTCTGTTTTCTTGAAAATAGGTATTATAACTCTTTTTCCAGTCTTCCGGCACCTTGTTCTCCTTCCAAACCACTCTCATCACCCTGTTTAACCACTGTATACTACTTAACCCGCTGCCCTTATCATTTCCACTGTCAGTCCGTCCACACCCGGTGCTTTTCCGTGCTTCATCCTTTTTAATGCGTCCCCCCGCCTCTATCCTCATTTATTTCTTCCCACTCCTTTATGGTTCATTGTTTTCCTCTCCTGTCTTCATCATTCTTCCTTATTCATCCATCCATCATTCTAATTTCTTGTCTTTCCTCTCTCCTCCTGTTTCCTATTTGGCTATATAACACCTTGCTTCTTTTCACATCCCATTCCAGCATTTCTGTCCATTTTTGCATCCAATCCTTCCTGGCTTCCTGTACAACTTGCTTCACTCTTTTCTTTTCATCCCTATATTCTTCCTCTGTTTCCTCATTCTTATTCTTAAAACGCCTTCTGAATGCTATATTCTTCTCTACTGCTTCTTTCACCCTCTCGCTCCACCAGGGTGTCTCCTTCCACTTCATCTTATTACTTGTCCTCTCACATACCTCCTCTGCCACTCCCACCAGACCGATCTTAAACCTTTTCCATTCAACCACTACACTTTGCATCTCATCCTTGGGTATTGAGCTTCTTTCTTGTCTTACTGCCCTTCTCCTACATTCCCATCCCTTTGTCTGCCCTTAACAACCTGTGATCACTATCTAAGGACACACTTGGTATTAACTTTATGTTTAAGGTCTTCCTTTTCATTTCTTCATCCATGATACAGTAATCTATTACAGACCTTTATTCCCCATCCCAACCCTATCTAGTGATATTATGGTTTTCCCTTTCCTTCTTATACCAGCTGTTTGCCACTTTCATTGTATTTCTTGCACATAACTTAAACAGTATTTTACCCTCCTTGTTTCTCTCTCCCCATCCTTCTTTCCTTAACACCTCCTGAAACCCTCCTTTTGCATCAGGATCTCCCATTACTACCTGACACTCGTTTCCAATATGCCTTTCTAGGTCTTCCACATATCAATATATTTGTACTGTCTGAATGCCACGAACACAGGTGGGATGACCTCAAACAAGAACAGTTTCAGGACCTATAAAAGGAAGCTGCTGATAGTAAATGCTGGAGGACTCAATTTGGATCTTTTTGGAGACAGAACATCTAATCATATTATCACTTTATTATTATTATTATTATTATTATTATTATTTTCTAAAGGACTCTTCCTATGAAAGTTGTCAGATAAAAACACTTATTGCTGAGAGCCACCAGAAGAACACACACCTGAGCAGGCACCACACGCTCTGGCACAGTATATGTTCATGTAGTCAGGATTCTTGGCGCACTCTCCGATAGTTGCCCATCTCTCACAGTGCTGGTTGTGGTCTTCACACTTCACAGCTATAAGAGAACATAGATTGAACAGTGTAGTATCTTTTCCTGCACAAAGCTGAAGGCTGATAGATGTCAGCTCCACTCAAATGAAGTTTGTCTCAGACCACAGGGCAGGGTTCGATTCTCGACCAGGTGCCATGGATGTTATTTTCCATCTTGCCGTCAGCGCCCTCATCCTACACCTTAATAAGTATTACAATGACCTGGTTTGTACCAGTTTGTTACCCACCGCATTGGGTACACGACCGCGCACAGTTGATTGCCATCCATGTTGGGTTTGTCTTACATTCCCCCGTGTTGTACCAGTGGCGGCAATACCGGTGGTTGTCGGAACACACAACTGCATGACACAAAGGAAACAAAGTTGATCTGTTTTTTTGGTAAAAAGTTATGATACAAGCTCCTTTCTGTTATTACTATTTAATGGGTATATGAGCGTTCAACACCACAGAAACACAATTCTTGTAATTAGTAGAATAATATAGAATATGTGGGGTTATCTTGATATGATAGCAGAGTAAAGTGTTGATAAAACATGTGTTACTAGGGGTGTACCGATGCGGATAATGATGAATTGTTATCGGGCGATTATTAGTGCATCAGAATTTAATCATAATCAGTGATTATTATGCTGATTAATCTTTTTTTAAGTATAATTTAAAGAAAAATTTTCTAGGTAGAAGTTTAGTGATCGAAATCACAAAAAAACATGTACACATTGTATCTGGGTTGTGGGCTATTCAGAGATTACATAAACAAATAAAGAAATATAAGTTCAAACTGTTGATAAAACTAACAATCTAGTTTCAACTTTCGCCGGTTATGCAAATATTAATAAAAAGATGAGATTTTCAAAGCTTTAACTGATGATTTCTAAATACAATCTTTTTGTATTAATTACATTTACTGTTATCATTCTCTCAGGTATATTTCCCAATAGGTATTAATAAATAATCAATAATCGGGACTAATTGATGTAAATAATCATAACATGAACAATTATTTTAAACAATCGGTAATCAATTTTACTGAATCAATACACCTCTAGTCTCAACCTAAAGAAAACACTAGATTTGTTAGAGGCATGTGTTAGATATCTGCACCAAGTTCAAAATCTTGACCGTTGTCTGAGTACTCACCAGTGTGAGATTGAATGTGATATTTACAGAGTATTTGGTGTTTTGACGATTTTCAACAAGAAACTCACAAGTTAATATTTCCATTACTGTACGCAGAAATTGTCAATATCTTTGTGAACAAATGGCGGCTGCTCAGTCTGTATGACTCAAGTTCTGACCAATGTCATGGGTTTGCTTGTTTAATATATCACTGACCTGGTTTAGCACCAACAGGGACAGTTGGTGATGTTGGCGCAACTCCTGATCCACATTCGTACAATCTGTTCACCTTCACAATATCTGTCTGCAGAGGAGAACACATTATTAGTAGTAGGAATGGATTTACTGGCACATTTGTATTAAAACTTTATATAGTAACAAAAAGATGAACTCTCTCTAGAACAGTAACATATAGTAACAAAGAGATGAACTCTCTCTAGCACAGTATCATATTGTAACAAAGAGATGAACTCTCTCTCTAGCACAGTACCATATGGTAACAAAGAGATGAACTCTCTCCAGCACAGTACCATATGGACACAAAGAGATGAACTCTCTCTAGCACAGTACCATATGGTAACAAAGAGATGAACTCTCTCTCTAGCACAGTACCATATTGTAACAGAGAGATGAACTCTCTCTAGAACAGTACCATATGGTAACAAAGAGATGAACGCTCTCTAGCACAGTAGCATATGGTAACAAAGAGATGAACTCTCTCTCTAGCACAGTACCATATGGTAACAAAGAGATGAACTCTCTCTAGCACAGTACCATATGGTAACAAAGAGATGAACTCTCTATAGCACAGTACCATATGGTAACAAAGAGATGAACTCTCTCTCTAACACAGTACCATATGGTAACAAAGAGATGAACTCTCTCTCTAACACAGTACCATATGGTAACAAAGAGATGAACTCTCTCTAGCACAGTAGCATATGGTAACAAAGAGATGAACTCTCTCTAGCACAGTAGCATATGGTAACAAAGAGATTAACTCTCTCTAGCACAGTACCGTATGGTAACAAAGAGATGAACTCTCTCTAATACAGTACCATATTGTAACAGAGAGATGAACTCTCTCTAGAACAGTACCATATGGTAACAAAGAGATGAACTCTCTCTAGCACAGTAGCATATGGTAACAAAGAGATGAACTCTCTCTCTAGCACAGTACCATATGGTAACAAAGAGATTAACTCTCTAGCACAGTACCATATTGTAACAAAGAGATGAACTCTCTCTAGCACAGTACCATATGGTAACAAAGAGATTAACTCTCTCTAGCACAGTACCGTATGGTAACAAAGAGATGAACTCTCTCTAATACAGTACCATATTATCTCTAGCACAGTACCATATTGTAACAAAGAGATGAACTTTCTCTAGAACAGTACCATATGGTAACAAAGAGATGAACTCTCTCTAGCACAGTACCATATGGTAACAAAGAGATGAACTCTCTCCAGCACAGTACCATATTGTAACAAAGAGATGAACTCTCTCTAGCACAGTACCATATTGTAACTAGAACAGTACCATATGGTAACAAAGAGATGAACTCTCTCTAGCACAGTACCATATTGTAACAAAGAGATGAACTCTCTCTAGAACAGTACCATATAGTAACTAGAACAGTACCATATGGTAACAAAGAGATTAACTCTCTCTAGCACAGTACCATATTGTATCAAAGAGATGAACTCTCTCTAGAACAGTACCATATAGTAAATAGAACAGTACCATATGGTAACAAAGAGATGAACTCTCTCTAGCACAGTACTATATTGTAACAAAGAGATGAACTCTCTCTAGCACAGTACCATATTGTAACAAAGAGATGAACTTTCTCTAGAACAGTACCATATGGTAACAAAGAGATGAACTCTCTCTAAAACAGTACCATATGGTAACAAAGAGATGAACTCTCTCCAGATTAATACTATGTGGTAACAAAGAGATGGCCTTTCTCTGGCACAGAACTACTGGATCCCTTCAATGTTTAGTGATAGTTGTGCTGTTCTAGGTTAAATGAGTCTTGTGCCAACGCTACATGGCTAAAGTAACGAGTTTACCTGACTGAAGCCTCGCCTCTGACCAAGTAACACCGTGTTTTCTCTCTTGGGTATAATGGTTGGAGATCTCCGATCTTTAGAGAAGGAATACATTCCATAGTGCATCACCGAGCCTGGAATAGTCACAGAATCACAGTTACAAAATATTAGAATACATTCCATAGTGTTGTAATATATCGAAATCATGGGCTATATAATCAAAGAGTTTTATCATCAGGCATTAGGGAGATCATTTGTCTTAACCCGGTTAGTTACTGATAAGAGTCGTTACATGAATATACCTCAGTTGGGCAGACAGTTGTGTGGATCCCTCTTATTGCTTGTGGAGACGGCTCACGCCTGCACCCAATGCTGCCGGTGGGGTTTAAAGAGGCACTTCGGCCCAGACTTGGGCGTAGTAAGCGTGTACGTCACTCCGGGGGTTGTGTGGAGAAAAACACTCAAGATATTGTCGTTTGTACATTTATTCAGAGAACTTAACATGAATCACGGCTGGTCCGGGTACACAATCAAACCCGATTTGAAAACCTCCTCTCCGCAAATGTACAATTAATTTTGTCAACCAGAAAACGCCCCACATATAAACAGTCCTTCCTGGGGCCGAGAAAAGTTCCTCCAACGGTAAAAGGTCCGTCCTCCCGACAGCCAAAGGCTCGTGAACAGCCGACGCGCATGGACGTGAGTCTGAAACCAAAGTGAGTCGACGAGCCACACAACCCGACGCACCAGGCGCGTCGAGGCTGTGCGCAGCCAACCGCACACGGCGAGGGGAGAGGAGGACCGGGCAAACCGCACCGCACCGCACGCGCGTACCCAAAGAAAAGGGACGAGGAAGCTCGGCACATTTGTTATATCCTGAAATGCTGCCAACTAAAACACCCATGGGCGCCAGTTGTGGTGGCATCTATGTATAGTACCTCATAATTACAGTGCAAATTAATGTCGTCTGACTAACTCTTTGATTTGGGTTATCATACTCACACATGTCACTGCTTGTCTTAATATTACAACACGTCTATTATTTTGTCCACTTTGGGGTCAAACTCCAGGCTCCAAGATAACCAAATAAAATGTAATGTACTATGCGGCTTAACTTTTATATTTGTTAGTTATGGTTATAGCCACATCTGAATATCATATTCTTTGAATTGTAAAATGATACCTGAACACGAGAATCGAATCCAGGACCTTTGGTTTAGTAGGCTACGCCAATTTACTAACCACTGAGCTATCCAGGAATTGTCTCATGCCCAGGGTCATTCTCCAATCATATTTTAAGACAGAGTCTGTGATGGACATGCAGAAATTGTCGGATACAAATGTGTGATCAATTAAGACCCTTGAGCTAACAGATAACACAGCCACCATTGACTTGGTAGTTAGCTTTTTGCTGCCAATAGTACAATTACAATTGTAAAAATGTGCTTATCGTAATGGATTACATAGTTAAAGAAATTATATTAGTTAATTAAGGCTATAAGCCAAAGGCCCCGGGTTCAATACACGGGTTCAGTTGCCATTTTTCAATTCAAAGAATAAAATTAAATAAATATAATTAGTAAAATCAACATATTGCAATATTGTTTTACTTTTGATTGAATATGTTGTGAATCAAATAGTCAATGAGTGAATAAACTGATTGGTATGTCTTACTAGTGTCATAAGCTGTATCCAGGTCTTGCATCACTCTTGAACTAAACTTGTAGAAGTTGAACTCCATTCCTGTTGAGAATATTTACAATATATCTGTCAATTACTAACACGACTATTCTACCATTTGAGTATCATCAAATGACCTAGGTTACAAAGAATGAGAGGAGGTGGGGTTCTCATCTCATCAACATCCATTATAATTATTTGTTCATTTAGTTTGAGCTGTTCGTCTATTTGTCTCACCTCTCTGTATGTTGTCTCACCTCTCTGTGTGTTGTCTCACCTCTCTGTGTGTTGTCTCACCTCTCTGTATGTTGTCCCACCTCTCTGTGTGTTGTCCCACCTCTCTGTGTGTTGTCTCACCTCTCTAAGTGTTGTCTCACCTCTCTGTGTGTTTTCTCACCTCTCTGTGTGTTGTCTCACCTCTCTGTGTGTTGTCCCACCTCTCTGTGTGTTGTCCCACCTCTCTGTGTGTTGTCTCACCTCTCTGTGTGTTGTCTCACCTCTCTGTGTGTTGTCTCACCTCTCTGTGTGTTGTCTCACCTCTCTGTGTGTTGTCTCACCTCTCTGTGTGTTGTCTCACCTCTCTGTGTGTTGTCTCACCTCTCTGTGTGTTGTCTCACCTCTCTGTGTGTTGTCTCACCTCTCTGTGTGTTGTCTCACCTCTCTGTGTGTTGTCTCACCTCTCTGTGTGTTGTCTCACCTCTCTGTGTGTTGTCTCACCTCTCTGTGTGTTGTCTCACCTCTCTGTGTGTTGTCTCACCTCTCTGTGTGTTGTCTCACCTCTCTGTGTGTTGTCTCACCTCTCTGTGTGTTGTCTCACCTCTCTGTGTGTTGTCTCACCTCTCTGTGTGTTGTCTCACCTCTCTGTGTGTTGTCTCACCTCTCTGTGTGTTGTCTCACCTCTCTGTGTGTTGTCTCACCTCTCTGTGTGTTGTCTCACCTCTCTGTGTGTTGTCTCACCTCTCTGTGTGTTGTCTCACCTCTCTGTGTGTTGTCTCACCTCTCTGTGTGTTGTCTCACCTCTCTGTGTGTTGTCTCACCTCTCTGTGTGTTGTCTCACCTCTCTGTGTGTTGTCTCACCTCTCTGTGTGTTGTCTCACCTCTCTGTGTGTTGTCTCACCTCTCTGTGTGTTGTCTCACCTCTCTGTGTGTTGTCTCACCTCTCTGTGTGTTGTCTCACCTCTCTGTGTGTTGTCTCACCTCTCTGTGTGTTGTCTCACCTCTCTGTGTGTTGTCTCACCTCTCTGTATGTTGTCTCACCTCTCTGTGTGTTGTCTCACCTCTCTGTATGTTGTCTCACCTCTCTGTGTGTTGTCTCACCTCTCTGTATGTTGTCTCACCTCTCTGTGTGTTGTCTCACCTCTCTGTATGTTGTCTCACCTCTCTGTGTGTTGTCTCACCTCTCTGTATGTTGTCTCACCTCTCTGTGTGTTGTCTCACCTCTCTGTATGTTGTCTCACCTCTCTGTGTGTTGTCTCACCTCTCTGTATGTTGTCTCACCTCTCTGTGTGTTGTCTCACCTCTCTGTATGTTGTCTCACCTCTCTGTGTGTTGTCTCACCTCTCTGTATGTTGTCTCACCTCTCTGTGTGTTGTCTCACCTCTCTGTATGTTGTCTCACCTCTCTGTGTGTTGTCTCACCTCTCTGTATGTTGTCTCACCTCTCTGTGTGTTGTCTCACCTCTCTGTATGTTGTCTCACCTCTCTGTGTGTTGTCTCACCTCTCTGTATGTTGTCCCACCTCTCTGTGTGTTGTCTCACCTCTCTGTGTGTTGTCTCACCTTTCTGTGTGTTGTTCCACCTCTCTGTGTGTTGTCTCACCTCTCTGTACGTTGTCTCACCTCTCTGTACGTTGTCTCACCTTTCTGTACGTTGTCTCACCTCTCTGTGTGTTGTCCCACCTCTCTGTATGTTGTCTCACCTCTCTGTATGTTGTATCACCTCTCTGTGTGTTGTCTCACCTCTCTGTGTGTTGTCCCACCTCTCTGTACGTTGTCTCACCTCTCTGTGTGTTGTCTCACCTCTCTGTATGTTATCCCACCTCTCTGTGTGTTGTCTCACCTCTCTGTATGTTGTCTCACCTATCTGTGTGTTGTCTCACCTCTCTGTATGTTGTCCCACATCTCTGTGTGTTGTCTCACCTCTCTGTATGTTGTATCACCTCTCTGTGTGTTGTCTCACCTCTCTGTGTGTTGTCTCACCTCTCTGTATGTTGTCCCACCTCTCTGTGTGTTGTCTCACCTCTCTGTATGTTGTCCCACAGCACCGTCACGAAGTGGTCCCGGTCTCCTCGACTCTGTTCATGCCAGAATCCCACTGCGTGCATCAACTCGTGCACTATGATCCCCTTATAGAGACATCCTGGGCCGAGAGACACTTGTTGACTGCCTCCTTGCCGGCCAACTGCGCTGCTGCAACTGTACACTTTTTATAGCTTTCTGGAGCTAGCACAGGAACAACTTACACACTAATCCAAATAAACATTGTTCCAAACCACACACACACACATACATACATATACAGGTAAATATAGTCTGGTGGTAATAGAATGTCTATGTTTCCTACTTGAAGGTGCAACTTTTCAATCTCTTAGGCACTTTTAAGTCTTTTTTTAAAGATTTTTTTCTTGTGAAATAATTTTGGTATAATTTTAGATACAGTAAAATATTAACATGTGGAACTGATAACCATTCTGTGGTGTGTTGGCCATACATATTATTAGTAAGTTACCACTGTGCTTTCATGGGGATGCTATGTTAATTAGGGGTGCAAGGGGTCACTTCGATTAATATAATGAAGGTACTTATATCAAGAAAAATAGAAGAGTAACTATTTAGATCAACTCAAGGAAACTTCTGGTGATATGTGGACAAACCTCTGAATGCATTGGAGTGAATGAAGGACACTGTAATACCCAAAACCAACCTTACCTGTTGTAGCCAAGGTTATTCCTGCTCGGCACGGGTCCAATTGTACGCCCCGGTTAGCCATGTTTTGTATTATTATTATCATTATTAGCACCGCGTCTTACTACCCGTTCGGGTTATACACACTTAAGCTAATGTGTAATGGTAGGGTGATTGTGAGATGAAATGGAGGACCTTCTGTTTAACGTGGAATCCGAACCACGGTGGAGACCTGGCATTCCCCACATTCACAAGATGTCTTGTCAGAGGTGAAGGAAGGGTTTGGTAATCAGATACATTTGTGCCGGGACCGGGATTGAACCCTGGCCGCCAGCATAGAAGTCTGACACCTTACCCCTAGACCGCCAAGTCACCGCATGTTTTGTAATGCACCAGACATAAAAGATATTTTTTAAATACAGTACCTCGAAAAGGACACAATCATAATAATAGGTACAGGTACCTACTGAGGATATGCTACCATTGAGAAGAACGAAAAAAAAATGTATATTTATATGCATTGTAAGTGTAAACAAATAAAGATGGTTCCTTTATTCACAATGTCTTTGTTTACATATGTTATGTTGGATTTCCTGCCTATCAGGCCAGCCAGTCTAGATTTACAGCACTAAAATACATGACTAAACAATGACTTAGTGTGAAACCAACAAAATAAAAACCAAGGTAGAGTCCCTATAGCAAGTATTCTTACTAAAATATCCTAAAGGTATTGAAGATAAGTACCAGCCAAATGTTCATTATAAGTAAGACATAGAATGTTCAACAACAACAAATGAAATGTGCTAAAGAGTCCAGAATAGTTTTACATTAGCCACACACCAGTCAATAGTTTGGTTTCCCTGTAAACTCAATGAGCAAACACTGATTCAAAATTACAACAAAAGTCTGAGTTAGCTGGTAGGATAATTAACAGGGGAGAACTTGTAGGCACCCTGAGTCTAATGTAAATTTAAGTATCAGAAATATGTTAGAAGTAGCTTTTGTAAAATAAATTCCTATATGGACAGGAATACGATGGTGTCTCCAAGATGGAACGGGCTCACCTATGGAGTCTTCCTGAACCTGGATTAAAATAAAATATAAAAAATTGTCATCCAGATCTATCATTTGGTGAACAGTGCTGGAGAGTTTCCTGGCATGGTTAGGTCGCACTTACAACAAATACGGTACTCAGTACTTTCAACACGGCCCTTCAAAAACCACCAGCAGGGAAACGCCCTCACTCATCCAGCTCTTCTCGCCCTCTGCCCCGAGTTAGAACTGTCTTCCTTACAAACCCCTCCAAACCCCTCCAAACCCCTCAAAAGGCGCCAATTTCACCGCCTCGTAGGCAAAAGTAATTAATTTTAGGCTTAGCCAAAAAAAAATCATTGTCATAGTGTTACTTTTAAAATTGGTTAAAGCCATTTCCTATTCGAAAATTCAGCAAAAAGCTACAAACCACAAATATGTCAAAATTAATCCCTGGTAGGAAGTCAAACCCATGTCCTACTCTTTCTCCCCCTCTCAGGACTCAAACTCACGCTCAGCAATGAGCTGCTGGGCACCCACCCTACCGGCGGATCGGAGAACTAGCCCACTATTTCTATTTTCAACAACGGTATAAATAATAATATTAGAAGACTTATACTCTCCAAGAAAAATGAAAATTAGGACTACAAACAGCTAAGAAAGAAAACAATGGGGAGGTTCTAATATTAAATTTAGAATGTGTTGGCGGAGGGTGAAGTAAAAATAAAACCAAAGAGTTATATATTATATTACAATGTGGATAAACATAAACTAGAAATAAATGACGCCAAAAATGTATTTACTACTCTTGTTAGTTTCCTTGCAAATTAATTAGAAGTGATTTTGTAGCAAAATAATTTGAGAAGGGAAAATGTAAATACTAAGGACACTTACCCTGCTCCCTTAAGTAAATATACATAGTCTTGCTGAGTTGTTCTAGGGACAAACTTGATGCACGAATGTTGGAAGTAGTCGAGGAATGCTGCAGCAATGACACTTCTCTCATAGATACCTGGAATAATGTCATTACACTCATAGATACCTGGAATAATGTCATTACACTCATAGATATCTGGAATAATGTAATTACACTCATAGATACCTGGAATAATGTCATTACACTCATAGATACCTGGAATAATGTAATTACACTCATAGATACCTGGAATAATGTCATTACACTCATAGATACCTGGAATAATGTCATTACACTCATATATACCTGGAATAATGTCATTACACTCATAGATACCTGTAATAATGTCATTACACTCATAGATACCTGGAATAATGTCATTATACTCATAGATACCTGGGATAATGTCATTACACTCATATATACCTGGGATAATGTCATTAAACTCATATATACCTGAGATAATTTCATTACACTCATATATACCTGAGATAATTTCATTACACTCATATATACCTGGGATAATGTCATTACACTCATATATACCTGGGATAATGTCATTACACTCATATATACCTGAGATAATTTCATTGCACTCATATATACCTGAGATAATGTCATTACACTCATATATACCTGGGATAATGTCATTACACTCATATATACCTGAGATAATTTCATTACACTCATATATACCTGGGATAATGTCATTACACTCATATATACCTGGGATAATGTCATTACACTCATAGATACCTGGAATAATGTCATTACACTCATAGATACCTGGAATAATGTCATTACACTCATAGATACCTGGAATAATGTCATTACACTCATAGATAACTGGAATAATGTCATTACACTCATAGATACCTGTAATAATGTCATTACACTCATAGATAGCTGGAATAATGTCATTACACTCATAGATACCTGGGATAATGTCATTACACTCATATATACCTGGGATAATTTCATTACACTCATATATACCTGAGATAATTTCATTACACTCATATATATACCCGGGATAATGTCATTACACTCATAGATACCTGGGATAATGTCATTACACTCATAGATACCTGGGATATTGTCATTACACTCATATATACCTGGGATAATTTCATTACACTCATATATACCTGGAATAATTTCATTACACTCATATATACCTGGGATAATGTCATTACACTCATATATATACCCGTGATAATGTCATTACACTCATAGATACCTGGAATAATGTCATTACACTCATATATATACCCGGGATAATGTCATTACACTCATAGATACCTGGGATAATGTCATTACACTCATATATATACCCGTGATAATGTCATTACACTCATATATACCTGAGATAATTTCATTACACTCATATATACCTGGGATAATGTCATTACACTCATATATACCTGGGATAATGTCATTACACTCATATATACCTGGGATAATGTCATTTAACTCATAGATATTTAATGAAAATAAGAACTCACTGAACGATGCTGAGATGACGTATGGCACAATTCCACGGGACCAGCGTAGACCCAGGTCTCTGATGGCATTCCTCTCCTGTCACAGAACACAGTATTAATAGAGTGGTTGCGTGTACCAATGCTCATCACTGTCCTATTCTCCCTGTCCCAGTTTTAATCTCTGTAACTCACTGTCCACCTGCTTGTAGTGAACTAGTCACTGCTTGTACTCTGCCCCATCACTTATAACTTTGTATTATATTCTTACCAGAACAAGGTCAGAAATATTTACTCCAGCGATGTCTCCTTGAAACAAACCAGCCACTTCCAGGGGGTCCACTGACCCCTCCTCTTGCGGGGGCACCAACAATTCTGTACACAAATTTTTTTATCATTTTAATCCAATACTATGCAAAACAAGGATTTATTTATTTTCAAATGTATGGACCACAGAACAAACTTATTTTTCGTTAAACATACTCCTTCATGCTATGGTCCAAATATTACTCAATTTTTTTTTTTAATATGTGTATATTTTTCAATATTCAGGTAAATTTTGTTTCTCTAACACAGTAGTCCTGGGTTAGAACCCCGACTAGGATCAGGTTTTCTACCATTTGGTCTTCTATCTCCAGAAGAATATTGATGCATTTCCTTGATTACCTTTTGTGATTGTTTTAATTAGATCTCTAATTGATTGAAGAGCAGTAGATGCTTGTATTGGATTAGTAAGAAACTAGATTATCATGAGCTAAACTTTAGGATAATATAAAAACTTGTGATCTAAACTTTTCAATATAATACCACATCATGATCTAAACTTTATAATACTACAAAACTTCTTGATTCAAACTTTAGTATACTATACCACCTCATGATCTAAAGTCTAGGATAATATACCAACTGGTTATCTCAATGTTAGGAGATGTGTTATTATTATATTGATTCAGGTAACTCATGTTTATTCTCCATTCACAATATAGTATTGTTACCTAATTTTAAAGCATTTTCAAAGTCTTCTGGTGTTAAGGGCTCTCCTGGAACATTCCTCTCCTGTGAAGTCAAACCAGAACATTAATTAGTCAGTAATGTGCTAGTATAAAACACTAGTATACTTAATACAATGAGCTAGTATAAACACTAGTGTACTTACTACAATGAGCTAGTATAAACACTAGTGTACTTACTACAATGAGCTAGTATAAACACTAGTGTACTTACTACAATGTGCTAGTATAAAACACTAGTGTACTCACTACAATGTGCTAGTATAAAACACTAGTGTACTCACTACAATGTGCTAGTATAAACACTAGTGTACTCACTACAATGAGCTTGTATAAACACTAGTATACTTACTACAATGTGCTAGTATACCACACTAGTGTACTTACTACAATGTGCTAATATAAACACTAGTGTACTCACTACAATGTGCTAGTATAAACACTAGTGTACTCACTACAATGTGCTAGTATACTACACTAGTGTACTCACTACAATGTGCTAGTATACCACACTAGTGTACTCACTACAATGTGCTAGTATACCACACTAGTGTACTCACTACAATGTGCTAGTATACCACACTAGTGCTCTCACTACAATGTGCTACTATAAACACTAGTGTACTCACTACAATGTGCTAGTATAAACACTAGTGTACTCACTACAATGTGCTACTATAAACACTAGTGTACTCACTGCAATGAGCTTGTAAAACACTGGTGTACTCACTACAATGTGCTAGTATAGTTAATTCTAAAAGTATAGTTCTGATATCAATCCCAAGACCTCTAATGTTCTGACTCGCTAAGTACAACTATAAAATATGAGTGTTAAGTACAACTAAGAAGAATGTAATTACAACTGTAGAAGATGAGTGGTTACATCAGTTTGTTAGGATATATGATCAGGCCGACACTAGAATGTCCTCACCTCATCTGGAACTCCAAGTGGAATGTCGTAGAAATCATCCTCGTTTGCTCCAGAAATGTCACTTTCGGGTGAATCTGACAAAATGTTATCTTTGTCAGCCTCTTGTTGTAGGTGGTTTTTCTCATAAGGTTCGAGTGGTTTGACCCTGAAAGCCTGTTCTAGCTCTGGATAGAGCTGAAACAAGTTACTCTGCGTGTTCCCGGGAGATTCAATCTGGTAGCTAACATCTCTGTACTCGCGAGGAAGATAATCGCGGGCAGGGAGGGATAATGTTCTCAAAATAAAAGCTACCATCAATACAACTGTTACTAATGCAGTCATCCTAAGAAAGTGATGTTTGCTAATCTAATTATTGATTATAAAACCCTTAATTAAAAAAGTAGTTTAATAAAATATATTTGTTGATCCCGACACTTGTAATAATGCAAGTAGTTATGTCTTCGAGGTGCCCTTGTCCTTGGTATAAATAACTAGAGGCAGGTGCGGCCATCAATTGGATCATGAGGGATGTATCAGTCTGATGTCACTTGTCAAAGGAACATCACCTGTACGACAACTTCCTCTTATCACAGCACATGACGAGTTGGATCATGGGGGCACAAGACAGGTGAGGTCTCTTCTACTCTCTCCAGTCTAGAGCTGTTGGACAGCTAAACATAATTTAATAATATTATATATTCTATGGATCCGTGCTAAGAAGATGAAGACGGATTATTTATTCTATAGTTTGTGTTTTTTTTAATGTCTAAGCCACATCAACACAAATAAGCGATTAGTGTCATAATAAAATAAATAATTATAAACCTATTAAAATCCTCTCAAGGGGGGAAAATTGAACCAAGCCTTGCATTTTTAAATGACAAACATAAGGTCAAGAGGTACTCGGCTATCTTGAGAAGGTACGTTAACACACTTGCTGACAGCTTGGTTTGGATTCATGTTATTTACATCCTTTAGTGGTCGAATGCTATAAGATATTACTCTCACAATGACGAGATCAGAATTTTAATCACCACCAGGTGTACTGAGTTTTTTCCTAAATAGTTTTCCACTTTCGCAAATGTGGGTACACTTCCTCTAAATTTAGTTTCCCCATCCCTAACACATCAGCGCAATTATTACATATGTGTACACCCCAAACGAGTCGTGAGATTTGGTGCTAAAAACAAAAATACATTTTATTTTACTTAATAAAAAACCTCAAGTTATCATATTATATATATATATATATATATATATAAAAATTCGAAGGTTCTACAAAATATAAATTTTCAAATATCCATCTTTTCGTGTCTTGGTTACATCACAAAGAAACTTCATGATTTATTTTTTGTGCATTCTGACGCAGATTGATACCCTCCTAGTGTCAGCATATGTATATTATTTTTTTCACACCATCTAATAAATTATATAATCAATAATTAGAAATAAAAACATATGTACAGCTTAATAGAACCGAGGTGGTTATCATTCATCAGAAATTTCCCCCTCTTACACACGTTTGCGCTGTCACTCAAAGCCTAAATTCACCTTAAGACAGCAAATTACCTTTATGAAAATACAAGCTAGTATTTGAACCAAAATATGTAAGTAACCGAGGTCCAATTCACTTGCGATTTTTCCTTTATCTTTAATTGTGTTTTAAACTAATAAATAAAGAAAAGTATTTCAAACTTTATTTTTAGTCATCAACTAAGGTTTAAAAAACAAGTTTTACACAAAATTTTGAATTAGGAAATAATAACACAAACTATTTGAATACATTTGTTATTTAAATACAAAATATTGTCAAGCTTAAAAAAATATATATTTATATAATTTTGTTGCTGTTGCGAAATGTTGGTTTAAAATTTTGATATTCAACTGTATGAGATAGTCCCATTTAGTTCAGTGGTTTGCACCTAGGTGGCAAATCTATTGCACGATATCCTCTTACAATATCTTTTCACCCCAAAGATAAAATTGAATTTTTTGTGTAATGTCTATCCCAAATATATAAAATTGGAGGGAAAAAAGTGAGTAAATAACATTAATTTGCATGATTATACAATGTTTTGGATAAATATGGCTTACATTTCCACGACAAACAGTTAAAAAATAAATATGTATGATACAAATTCTCTTATTTTGATTTTAAATACTAACACCATATTTTAAGTGGTTTTTTTTAAACTTTTGCTCATATAGGCCATAATAGTTGAAAGTGTTTTATTATATAACAATTTTATAGCTTAGCTATTGAATAAATCAATTTTAAACATAATGTTAACCAAATGTACCCACATTTGAATTCAAAGCGTATGTAAAATAAATTGATTAAAACTGACACTTTGCTCATTTGTGATTGAACCTTAGTATACCAAATAAGAGTCTGTTATTCTAGTAGTTCCTCATTATACAATCCCAAGCTAAACATGGTAATTAATAAATCAAAATAGCCTAGATTATATATTTGACACAAAATACTACCTTACCCACAAAGTAACAAACAAACACAATCCATTAACAAAGCTATCTTCACCTAAGCATAATCATAAAAATAAGTTAAATCAACTAATATACACTGTTAGGCCTAAAGAAACATGTTGTAAAAAAGAGCATAATAGTTCAACAAAAAGCATAATTAAATAATATACTGTTACAGAAACACATTGAATAATAAGCATCATGATTTTCCAAGGAGCGTCAGGGCTCACTGAACTGTGTTCCCAGAATTTGTTTATTTTAATTGTTTTGCTGCTGCTAGATAGGAGATAATTAATTATCCTTAAATTTTTAGATTTTTTCATCAACCTTTACAAAATTCAGATTTTTTCTATTAGAGGCCCATTTAGAAGCTTTTTTTTTTCTATTATTTTATCGTCCAATATTTTTAAATTCCAAACTTTCCAGATTTTATGGTTATTGTGGTGGTGGTCCTTTAACAAACTTTGCAAATTATAAATTTTCTTCCATAACGAAAAGATTATTTTATAATAATTTTGGAGGTATTTTGAGCCAATACCCTCCTCGTACTCCACCCACCCTTTTTCAGTTCTCAAATCCTCCCTTTGAAATTTTAAGATTTGATTATCTTATAAGGTTTACATGTTTTCCAAATTTGAATTTTAACTCACACCAAAAGTAATGTTTTATATTAGTCACTCTTCAATTGTTAAATTACCCGCTTCAATGACAGAATGGTCCAAGGCGTAACTCTCGTGATTGACTGGCATGTTGAAGATGGGGAGATAAGGGTTTGGATCTGTCTAGTGAGGGTAATTTTCCCAATATGTTTCCCTCTCTCCTTCCAAGCAAGTGCGGGTAGATTACCTCTACACTGCTTTATTTCTCATTCCTACTCCATTTGATCAAACATCATATATGTGTATAACCTGAACAGGTAGTGAGATATTGAGATAAATATAATTTTGAAATTTGATATGTTCAAGAGTCAATGGGCTCTTCGAAACGGTCTATTGACTCGCATGTCATACGTGTCTTTTGTATAACAACAAAAAAGGTTATATTAGTTTTAGGAATCTTGTGGAGATCCCCCTTTCTCATTTATTGATTCATTTTGATATTCAAGGTTCAGACTTTAATGGTTGTTTGGGGTGGTTATTTAAATCTTCTACCACACTGGAAAGTAATTTATTATTTTAGTTTTAGGAATCTCCA
>CABFVX010003287.1:70029-89679 GCA_902151425.1 Timema shepardi
CTCCTTAAAAAAAAAAAAAAAGATGATCCATAACATTCAGGTTTATTAATTCGACAAATGAGTGAGTGCTTTTGAACCAAAAACTATATAGGGGTACTAATGAGGTAGTGATGCGCAATGCATGGAGCCTACCTAGTGGGTGCGCTTAGCCCTTCCTACTCAATCCTGATCTCACTGCCAAGTGATGTAGTGTACCCCGAGATCCGAGTAACCTGGTAGAGGTTGGGTTTAACCCCAGCAGAAACCAGGTCAGGTGCAGACGACAGACAGGAGACTGGGCAGTAAGCTCGGAACAGGGTCTGACCAGGGTCTGACCAGTTGTCCACCAGTTTGGTGGGCTGGGAGTGAGAGGATTGGTGATGATGAGCTAAGTCATCATCAGCATCCAGAGCCTTAGTTAGGGAAGGTCACCACCAAGAGAAGGTCTACCTGCAAGCAGCAGCCTTGCTACCTAGGTGTAGGCTAGGCCACGACAGTGAGATGGTGGCCGAAACAAACCCATACTCGAGAAAACATAGTAAAATGCTGGATTGGAAAAATTGTTGACAACCATAAGCTAAGAATAGAGACTTTAAACATTGGAACACTGAGTGGAAGAGATTGTGGACATGATGGAAGAGAGGAAAGTGGATGTCCTGGGCCTGAGCGAGACAAAGTGGAGAGAGGGAGCAGCATGAGAGAAGTAAGGCATGGCTTCATTTTACATTGGATGGGGAGTGATGAAGGGAGGAGAAAGAGAGTAGGCTTCGTTGTGAGAGAAGGGTTACAGGCGGAGGTGGTAGGGATGAACGATAGACTAAAGAAGATGACAATAAATGACAGAGGGGAAAAGGTGGAGGTGATACAAGTGGGGTACCCAGTACAAGAAACAGACAAGTTTGAGGAAGACCTAGTAAGGCTTATGAGAAACGAGGGTCAGATAGTAATGGGCGATCTGAATGCAAAAGTAGGAAAAGAAAGAGTATGGTTTGAGGAAGTGTTAGGGAAGGAAGAATGGTGAGAGAAAAACGAGGAGGGTAGAAGGTTGTTGGAGTTATGTGCAAGAAATACAATAAAAGTGGCAAACAGATGGTATAAGAAGGAAAGAGAACGCCATAATATCACTAGATACAGTTGGGATGGGGAGCAGAAGTCTGTGATAAACTAAATAAACATCAAGGTATTACCAAGTGTGTCCTTAGATAGTGACCACAGGTTGTTAGGGGCAGACAAAGGGATGGGAATGTAGAATAAGTGTAGTAAAACAATATAAAATAATTAGAGTGTAGAGGCTAAAAAATGAAGAGGAAGGACATATGTACCTAGAAAAGGCAAGAAGTTTAATACCCAAGGATGAGATGCAAAGTGTAGTGGTTGAATGGGAAATGTTTAAGACCAGTCTGGTAGGAGCAGCAGAGGAGGTATGTGAGAGGACAAGTAATAAGAGGAAAGGGGAAGGAGACACCCTGGTAGAACGACAGGGTGAAGTAAGCAGTAGAGGAGAAGAATAAAACATTCAGAAGGATATCGTTTGATCCATAAATAAAGTCATAAATATTTTGTTCATAAAATTTGGGATGGTGCAGGAGTTGAACACACACCCCTCCCCCTCCCCCCGACTACGACCTTGGGTGCGTAAGAGACCTACTATCGAGAAGGGAAGTTTCTTTGAAGTCTAAGGAACTGATGTACAGGGCGTACTTTGTACCCAATGTCACATATGCACCAGAAACATGAACAGTGAATGTAAGAAAGACTAGGAAAGGGGAAGCCATGGGAATGAAGTTATCTAGGAAAGAGTAGGAGTACAGGGAGTACATGGGATAGTAGAGGAAGCAAGAATGAGATGATTTGGGTATGTAATGAGAATGGAATAAGAGAGGATGCAGAAGAAAATGTTGGAGATGACGTATGTAGGAAATAAACCACAAGGAAGGCCAATAAAGAAATGGGAGGAGCAGATAACAGAAGCGTTTAAGTGAGGGGAGAAGAACAGAAGAAATTAAAGGAGAAAGAATTATTATTATTATTATTATTATTAGCACCGCGTCTTACTACCCGTTCGGGTTATACGCACTTACGCTAATGTGTAATGGTAGGGTGATTGTGAGATGAAATTGAGGACCTACAGTTTAACGTGGAATCCGAACCACGGTGGAGGCCTGGCATTCCTCACATTCACAAGATGTCTTGTCAGAGGTGAAGGAAGGGTTCAGTAATCAGATAAATCTGTGCCGGGACCGAGGATTGAACCCCGGCCACCAGCATAGAAGTCTGACACCTTACCCCTAGACCGCCAGGTCACCCCAATAGAATTGTTGAAGGATAGGGGAGGATGGAGGTATTTTACTAAATTGACCTGGTCACAGGCTGGAAACAGTTGATGATGATAATGATTAACTTTGTTTGAGATTAGGTATTTAAGCAAAGGATTATGCAGACAGAAGATGGTAGTCTCACCTCCTCAAAGTCCCCTCGGACAACATGGACGTCACTTGCAAGGCTCCTCATGTAGTCATAAGACTCCTTGGTACATAGGTTGCCTGTGCAGAGGATGTGTTGTATGCGTCCAGGCACGAGAAGCTTCTTAAACTTTGCAGGGAGACTGCTGCAGCGATATGGAATATGTAGGTCGCCGAGCACTAGGACAAGCTGGAAACATTTTCTCCTGGAGTACATTTAGAGCAATCAGAGGCACAGGATATTGGTCACCAAGCACTAGGAGAAACTGGGAACATTATCCCTCAGAGTAGTTACACCAAGCCTTTAACTTCAACTTCTATTTTTCTACTGTTTGACTCCTACTTCAAAAATGGCTAATGTAAGTTATTTTAATAATAAGCAACAAATTCACTGCAGTAAAATGCCCAAAAACACATGGGCTGTGTCCAAATAGTCTATTTCACATGCCATCGACCCTTGACGTACAATTGGTAGTTACAAACGTGACCAAGTGGAAATCCGTCCGAATAGTCATGAAGTGTGCGGATACACCCCTCAAGCACCCTTGAGTCCAAGGGTATTAGCAAGTTGCCCTTGACACGCCGTTGATGCAGAGTTTGACCAGCAACTGTTTAATTGTTCATCTGTTAGAGATAGAGCTCGTAGGGTGTTGTGATCTGTGATAGTATAACTTACGTTAATTTTACTGGTTGTGTTGGGTTGGATAATTTGGAGTTTTGTCATGTGCAATGAAAAGAAGCCACTAAGTCTTTAAGTAGCTTATGCTAATTTGAGTTGATAGATGGTGCTTAAAATAGTTTATAAGATCATTGGTAGGAAGCAGCACTGCAGATTCAAGGGTGTGGAAATAATGTTGCCGTTCAAATAGTCTGTTGCAGTCTTCGATCTCAAGTGAGTGGTAAGTGTATAAAGTCATCAAGTCAAGTGAACTTGACTATTTGGATACAGCCATGACTTCATGGGAATCTTATATGGCATTGGGAATTTAGGCCCATTTGAAAAAATTTGCCAAAGAATATTAAAAATATTGGTCCTAAAAATAAAAAGGGTTTAAAATTAAATGTATTTATTATACATTGCTATCATAGGTTCAACGTTAAGTTTTTATTTTGAGGGCGCAGTCGTAACATCTTTTCTGACTTTTGACTCCACAGCCCTGTTAGATATTAGGCCTAATACCTTTTCCGTTCATTTTTTAGTCTATTAAATGTAAAAATAGTTAGGTTATAATAACAATATAAACATAATAACAAATCTAAAACACTATCACTATAAAATTACATCACTAACCATTTTGTTTAGAGCTCAAAATCAAACTGTGATTTGAGATTATTTCAAAATACGCCCAGTGTAATTCTTTGAACAGTGTTAAACATCAATCACTAACTATATTAACGACATCCTCTTAAAACATAACTATTAGGTATGATTGTGTTCAACCTAAGAACTAAATGTAGTCTTCCAGACCAAATTACATGGAGGAAGAATAATATATTTCAAGTTTCTCGTTTTACACTAAACTAATAATTACAAAGTAAACCTCAAGCTTTTAAACAGCCTACCAACATTAACATATCAGAGATAAATAGTTTTGGTTTGAGACATTACTTTTGGTATAATAAAAGTACAGTAGGAATAGTGGTATCCCGACAGTTTAAAAGCTAATATATCTACTCCCTTTCTATACTTTATCTGTGATTTCATGTATGCATAAGTCAAACCAGATGAGCTTAAGTTGTTATTTTTTAGGGACAAATTGCTGCCGATAAATTAATATTGCTAAATTTCCAAAATGTTGACTGCACAAAACTATTATAAAATTACATATCTACGGTGTTTTCAATATAATTGATCACGTGTCAACAGACTTAAACTAAATAAAAGGAGTTAATTTGTACTTATAGTATGATTTTGGTAGGAAGAACAGTAGAAGTTAGTTACTAAAACAATGTTTATATATATTAATACATAACGTCATGTCATCTGCAAGAGCAACAGTGCTCTCTCTAACTGGCAGTCCCACCTTCCTCCCCACCCCCTCCTATGTGCGCATGGACACAACATTCAAACACCACGTCACTGGCACTGTGACGCACCCAGTTCCATATATAGATTTTTGTATTTTTTTCATAAACTAGGGGATGGCTACTGAAGTACTGACATTAAGCTTAAGGTATATATATATCTACAAAAATAAATAAAGAATTAAAGAATAAATTACTCATTATATTAAATGTTGTAGATAATATCAAGTGGAAATAGGGGGTGCTGCAGTTCCGCAGTGTATATACACTAACCACCACTGATGTTATGCATTCAGATTCCTTTTACAAGGAAAGATTTGACAAATATTTAGAGTCCTTATTATGGAAAGATATGTTAGGAATTTAGTGTCATATTATAATGAATAGTATGTTATGCATTCCGAGTCCTTTTTTACAAGGAAAGATTTGGAAAATATTCAGAGTCCTTACGACTTATATTACTACTAAGTGTCCGTCTAACTTATGAAAATTATTGTAAATATCCAGAGTCCTTATTGGGGCTTCCATCGTGTCGTCATTCTTCCTGAAGATTACTTTCTTAATTGTACTAACGGCCGGGATTCTTGTGTGGATTCTGGATGGCGATGTGGTCGACTCGTTCAGGAATACTAGCGCTGGGCTGTCTGGAGTTCTTTGGCTTTCCGGACTTGAATTGATGTTGGATCCAGGAGAGGTGCCGGATGTCGGACTGCCCAACCTTAATTCTTGGATGGAGTCGGTATATTTGGTGAGCTCTTGTAAAGTTGCGTCGCTAAAGTTTTCTCTTAGAATCTTGTTGATGTTGTCTTTCAATTGACCGAGGTCCGTGTTGAACGCTGCACTCTGCTCCTTGATTGCCCTCGCGCACTTATTAAACACACGCAATTTCCTCAGGGTAGTTTTGTGTTATGTGTGTTGTTTGGATCCTCTCCCGCTTCAGACTGTCTCGACTCTCTCTCATGTCCCGCTATTTATACTCTTGAACAGCGATTTACCCACCGAGTTTTATCCCGCCGCCTTCGGTTCAGCCCATCTATAGGACGACGAACTTCCAATTGACCGGAGGTGGTGGGCGCTACACAGGACGGCCACCACGAGGCAGAGGCCCACGGATATAAGAGATATGGTGAGGAAGAATACCTACCTCATCTGCAACATGCTACGGGCCCTTCACGTGTTTATGTAACCTTGTATAACTTTGTATGTATTCTTATATAACCATGCATCTTTGTAACTAACAAGTAATAAAGTCTCCAACGGTTCCTCTCTCGCTCGTTGCCTCCGGCCCTCCCTTGTGTTCCGCGCAGCTCAAGAGTATAAATAGCGGGAGACGAGGGAGAGTCGGGACAGTCTGAAGCGGGAGAGTATCCAAACCTGAGATGTTTTCTAGGGATCAAATATATATGTTTTGTGTATGAATAAAACTCGCTATTATCTATTTAACTCTTGACGTTGACTTCTACTCTTATTTAACTAAACATTCTCACCCTCTGAACATATTCTTTAATCCTTTTTATTGTTGGTAGCGCAATAATGCTGGGTGGGTTCGATGGAAACATGAGTATCTATATTATATAATAATATATACTTTTGGGTGTCCTATCTGCTCACTCTGCTTTTGTTTTCCCTCTTTTTTATGTTGTTTAATTTTGTATGCCTGCCTTGGTCCTGGAGGCCGAAAAAGGGGCTACATGTCTTTAGTTAGATAACTTTAAATAGCATTATTTACTTACTTAATAGCATTAGTAGCTCGAAATGTTATTGACATGCTTACAAAAGTATGCCACCTATCCCTATATTGAGCTAGATCCATTCAGTTTACTTCATTACACCCTATCCATATCTTGAGCTAGTTCTATCCAGCCCACCTCATTACACTCTATCTCTTTTAGGTCCATTATAATGCTATCCTCCCATATACGTCTAGGTCTCCCCAATGGTCTCTTATGATTAGGTTTGACAGTCAATACCCTGAACACGGGTCTAGACTATTCCACTCACGCTGCATATCCTGTCTATTGTAACATATGAGACTTGATTATTCTAACTATGTCTTGTGGTGAGTACAGGGTATGTAACTCATCATTATGTAATGTCCTTCAATCTCCAGTAGCCTCATCCCCTTTTTTTAGTTCAAATATCATCCTAAGCGCCTTATTTTCTAAAGCCCTAAATTTCCTTTCGTCATTAAGGAAATATGTATTGTAACCTAAAACTATAATCAAAGGTACACAGTAAAATGCGTTCTGCAATTATGACAATTTTTTTTCATTAGAAAACAGAAATTTTCAAGCTCTTTTTTATATTTTAAAAGGACAAGTATCTTTAGCGATAGATTATAAATTTGATCCGAGATTTCTTCATGTTTATTTGTTCCAAATGCTGACCGCATTTTAAATGGTTACGCTTCACCACAACACTTCTTGAGAACTTGGAACGATATGGCCGTACATAGAGGATTTGAGCAAGGTATAATGTCAGAGAGTTGTTATTCAGGATCCTTGATTTGGACAAACTTGTATTAGGCCTATCCTACATCCAATGGTCAAATAGACACAGTAACACAAGCAAACCAAACAAGATGTACACGCTATCATTGGATAGGGGTTGAAAACCCGTGTTGAATTAGCACCAAGCTTAAATACAAACTTCTTGCTAAATGCAGAATATAAAACTCATCATCAATCTTAACATCCACAGTTTCCAGCCGGAGAGCATATCAGTTTAGTAAAATGCCTACATCTTCCTCTATCCTTCCACCACGCTTCCTCCTTTAATTTCTTCCATTCTTCTCCTCTCACTTGAACACTTTCTGTTATATGCTCCCATTTCTTTCTTGTCCTCCCCTGTGGTCTTTTTTCCTCATATTTAATTTCCAACATTTTCTTTGGCATCCTCTCTTTTTCTATTCTCATAACATACCTCTACCATCTTAGTCTTGATTCCTCTACTTATCTACTCCTTGTACCCCAACTCTTAGTTTAACGCTTAACTTAACTTAATTCCTAATCTTGTTTCTCCTCGTGTCAGCTAACATGCTCTCCACACTCATAAAGTTCATTCCCATGGCCTCCACTTTCCTAGTATCTTTTACATTCATTGTCCATGTTTCTGCTGCACATGTGATAATAGGTACAAAGTACAACCTATACAATACTGACTTACACTTCAAGGGGACCTCCCTTCTCTATAGCAGGTATTTTACGCACCTAAAGAACAACACTTCCTGCTGTCCTATTCTTATTAAATACTCTCTGCTTTCACCTTTCTCCTCAATCACGCTTCAAAGATATTTTACGTTCTGTACTTTTCTCAGCTTTACTCCATCACTACAGCTAATAACCATTAAATAGTCAATGTCCTATCCTAGTGCAAATGTTTAGTCCTGTTGAAACAAAACTACAATATTCTTATATAATGGTTTGTAAATATTAGCTCTATAACCTGATTCTTGTTATTCCACGGGAACACGAGGCGCTGAAATTGAGGAAGTCTAGTCTCTGACCAGACAAACTTTTTATCCCCCCTTTTTATTACAGAAATAAAATAGGTATCCCACTCTTGTACTCCCAAGGTCTATCGTCACTCTTCCTCTCCTTCCTCAGGCAAAGGGGTATCTTCTTAGTTACTCGGCTTGACACCGATGATATAAGACCAACTATACTTTCGAGTCATTTCACCCACTGAGGGACCTCCACTTCCTAGGATCAACCGGAACCATAGTAATCAAGAATTCCCCGGGCTTAGATATTCCTACTGCCCGAACTATCACTTTCACAGATACTGTCCAATTTTAGGCACCGCGAACCAGAACGAGACAACCAAGGGAACAATCGACTAGGGGGTAGCCACGCCACAACCACAACGTACCATAACCATGGAGACCGAAGAATCATTTCAGTTATCAATCATCGCCTCTCCACCCCATTACCAGAAGACCTGCTAGAAACCACTTAGGGACCGGTCTTAGCTCTCATTGACACCCCCGCCTCTTCTAGCTTTCTTCAAGCCAACTGTCTCCCAAGCTTGAACCATACTCAACTCTCTCCCTTCACCAATCCAATCTACTTAGCCAACGGAGGGAGTATTCTTTCCATCGATGGTGAAGTACGGCATATAATCTTCACCTATCTCTATCACCTGTCTGGTCACTCGTGACCTCAGAGAGCCATTGATCCTTGGATAGCCATGGCTAGCAGAGAAAAAAGGTGTACTGGACTACAAATCTCAAATCTTACAATTTGGAGTAAATAAATGACACGTGGTTTGCTGAATAGCATGGCCCAATCACAAGACTCCAGCCCTAGCTGTGTCAGATGACCAAAGTGACGCCACCCCACAACCCGCTTATACACCCCAAGAATTTTGTTTCACGGTGGAACGTAGCCACAAACAAGGGGTGGGGGAGGGGGCAAACACCCTATACCCTGTCATACTCTTCGGAGACAACTCCCCAGTAAAAAAAAAAGGGAATGGGAACGTATGATCCCAACTTCAAGGAATCAGCTGGGACTTAAGGAATCGCTGGCTCTCTAAAAATGCAAGGCCCATAAAATACCCTTATGCAACGAAAATTAGAAGTTTCAACCCCAGGACAAATATTGTAACAGAATTCAGAGACGATGGGGATCCTTAGCAAGAACTCAACCTTCCAACTCAGAGGAAATATGGTAACGATGTTACAACCAATAGCAACATCTAACGCATACCACCTAGTAATATGGAATTACAACACTCACCACCACCACGGCTTCTCTCCGTCTGATGGAACACTAACACACACTAAGACATCCTCTCCCGTGGCTTGAACAATTTCGACTGAAACGAGACGCTGGTCAGCGCCTCGCTCGTCATCGAAAACCCGGCCCACAACAAACAAGGACTTAACTTGACCAAGATAGTTTCCAGTTCCACCATCTGGGATATTATGCAAACCTCGAGTAGTTACTGGACTGACCGCTAAGCTTCGAGAGCGCTAGTCTTCTCCCTTCCTTTTGTTCTTTGTTTCCACCCTGCTTTTCCCCTCTTCTGAGAACAAGTGTAGGTTGTATCTACTATATAATAGCTTGTATTGTTTACATCGACACTCATTATACCACTGGCTTGCATAAAGGTGAGGGCGCCGATATGAACCGCGAGTCAATTATATTTGTTTTTAAGGGGAATTCATGATTTACGTTAGTACTGTTTGTGTACTTGTGGCGCGCTCTCATCTCCACTTAGTTCAGCTAAGTGATTACATCGATATTTTTACGAGTTTCAGGGAGGTTATTAAAATAAAGTATGCGCGCTTTAATAGTGTAAATTATTATATATTTATTTAATTCAAATTAGGTTATTATGTTAGGTTGTATAGTCTCTAACGACGGTTTACGAAACATATTTATACACTTCAAAGTAAATTATAAAATTAAATTATCCATTGTTACTTAAGTATAGAATTCCACGGTAATTGTTGAAACTTATATATCATAGATTTAACCGCTTTATTTTATTATCCTTGTGTCTGCTTTGACAGAATATATATATAAAGTAAATTTTATGGCTTCGCTATTTCATATATATAGTTTGTCGATAATCTCTATCTTATGTAATATTATGTATATTTATGATTAAGTTTAATGATCTTGAATTGATGTTTATTGCCAGACTACAAATTGGCTCTATGCCATTTTTAAAATATATGATGTATCGTCATTACCTTTATATTTAACTTAATTAAAATAAAACTATGTTTTCTCTTGTGATACCTTGGTTGTTTTTTTACACACGCTTCCGATTATCTGTGAGTGTCACAATATATTTCCTAAACACACACACCAGCAAAGGGGGGAATTCTTGTACTCACCAGGAGAGTAGATAGTTCCAGAAAGTAAACATCAAAACAAACCAGATTAACCTCATACCATGGATCATTCCATCGATAATGCTGAGAAAACAAATGTCACCAGAGACAGTACCACCACTAGTGCACTCAGGAAACTTAGATGAAAGATAACCAATTCAAGCGTCCCGCTCGAGTCCTTGTGATGACTCAGCACCTCTCCAGTACTGCAGATGGAAGGAACTAAATATGGAAGGTGAAAGAAGAGGTCATCGGAGAAAGATGCACAGTGAAGAGCTGCGGCTAGCTCCAGATTCCAAGGCTACATGTAAAGCCTTGTTAGAGACTGACCCCCACAAACCTAGAATTCATGAGACCTCCAAGACAGATCCCACCACAGAAACGTATTCACCACATTCTCTAACCCTGTCCTGTGACAAGCACCAGGAGTCACGAAGATAATAAAGTTTAGTATAGTGACGTGCAGTGCAACCTCATGCAAATTAAGTGTACATATAATTTTAATATTGACAAAACGATTCAAGCATAATAACTGGGGTATAACATTACTTTTTTTAGTTATAGTTTTGTTGTTTGCTAGAACTAACGACTCACCAGTAGCAATATGTTTTTGTAAACCCCAACTTATAAAGGTCTAACACTAGAACTGTACCCATGTCTAACTCATAATTTAATCATCTGTGCAAATAACCATTTATCATGTGACTAGGAGAAGAATTTATGTACCCCCTTTGGAACTTAGTCATTAGGTATCTTGTAAGTCATGTAAATAGCTATGCACCAATCGTTGAGGGGTGTGGGGGTACAAGACCACTTTCACAAGTGTCAGGGGAATTATTATCCCTCTTTTTCACTTCATAAATAGTATATGTATCACGATCTTGTATTCCCAAAGTCTATCGTCATCCTCTCTCCTCCCTTGTTCATCCCCTCAGGCCAATAGTATCTGACCCCAGTGCTCTTCTCTTCATGGTCGCTTAGCTTGACGCCAACGGAACACGACCAACCACCCCTTTCGAGTCACCTCAGCTAAGAGCCGAGTCCTCCAGAATCACACAACAGAGGGGTATAAAGAGATTGACAAGCCACGATTTTCACACAAGTGTAAGAACGCAAGATGCTTCCATCCCGACCAGGCCTCAACGGTTCTGGGCCAACATACAAGGCCAAGGGTTAGATCCCTCCCATCATCCTGTGTGATGGGGATGACTACTATAAGGTGGTGATGGCCATTAACACCGAGCTTCAAGAGTCGGTAGAGGCTATAAGGTAGATGGTAACTCACGTGGGACTCCAGTGTTGTTTTGAGGAGCTCACCACACCCTCCAAAGACTTCTGCCTAGTCTTTGGGTCCAGCACTGGTCCTACGAGCTAGGAAAGGAGCGGCTGGTCAGGGTTGTGGTCAAGGGACTTCTGACCAACACAAAACTGGATGATGTCCAGGGTGAGCCAGTGGAGATGGGATTCCTTGTTAAAACCATCACACAGATGCTCTCGCTACGGAAGATTGGAGAGAGGTAGCGGTTGCCAAATGTAGTCATCTCTTTGACTCCTTGGGAACACACCGCAAGGATGTAAACTCTTATAGTCCTGTACGGGCTTCGCATCTTGGTGGAGAAGTACAAGCGTCCGGCCCATGTATAGTGCAAGAATTGCTACCGGTTCGGTCATGTGAGGAAGAACTGTCACGCCAGCCTAAGGAATGGGTTCTGTGGTGGTGACCATGAAAGTGGTGGGTGCCCGTAGGAAAGGAAATCTCCCCTAAAGTGCCTGCACTACTCAGGAGCTCACTCCTTCACCTCATGGGGTTGCCCGATCTACAAGGCCTTATGAGGGGCAGAAATGGCACGAGCCTCCAAGGTTCACGAAGAGAGAATGGATGGCCTAAGCGTAGGCCAGAAGGCCCAGGGGCACGTTATGGAACGAAGAGTGGCCGTGACTCCAACACTGAAACCCCTGGTGAACTCTTTCGCTGGTACGTTGCTAAGGAGAGCAACCACTCCCACACAAGCTGAGGCTCCCACCAAAGCCATAGTCCCGGAGGCCCCCTCCTTCCCCGGTTGAGGATCTGAACTAGACCACCCCTTTTGTTTACAATACTTTCACCCTTTCTCATTCTCCTGTAACCCCACCCCTTAAACCCCTTCTTCCTCTTGATCCCTCTCCTTCCGCAAACCTTACCCCGGAGGATGATGCTTGCATTGAACTGCTCAAAGATATATTTAGATTGGATCCTTGGGGATTTTCTTGAGAAAGGCCTAGGCTTCTTCGAGAAACAATCATGGCCACCTGGTCATAGAGCACATTATCCTCTACATAGTCTCCCATGGCAGCATAATCGAATAGACCATCCCCAGTGTTGAAGGACCTCACTGTCGTACTTTGGAACGCCAACGGAGTCGCGAGGAAGAAGGCTGAGCTAGAAAGTTTCCTGGATAATTATCGTTTCGATATAATGGTGTTGGGAGAAACCCTCTTGCGCTCCACAATGAATTTCTCGTCTGCAGAGTTCATCTGTTATCGGAGTGACTAAGCGGCGGATGTGGGCAGGGGTCGGCCATCTTGATCCAAAGAGGTCTTGACCATCATGCCATCTCGCTTCCTCCTCTCCAACACATGGTAGCATTGGCTATCCAACTGGTGACCTCTACCAGCCCAGTGCCTCTCACCTGCATCTACTTCCTTCCACAACATCGGTTTGACCATACTACTGGAGCAGACACAGAGGCACTACTTCAAGGTAACTTCAACGCAAGGCATCCTTCGTTGGAATCTTGGAGAATGTATACTCATGGCGGTTTGCTCCCCGACACCACAGATCTACACGGTCTGGTAGCCTGCGGCTCTTGCCCCCTCCCTTTATAATCTCCGTTTCCTCCCAAACGTCCTCAACTTCGTTGTCACCAGATGGATTAGACGTCGATTGGTTCTGAAGTCTGTAGCAGAACTGGAATGTGTACTCTTGTAATCCTGGTACGTGCAGTGTCCTCCTTCATTGACCCCCTCCCTCTCACTCGCCGCCCACCCGAAAAACCTGACCTAAGACGCACTGACTGGGACAGGTTTGCAATGTGTTTAGAGAGATGTTGGGACTCATCTCTATCTTCTAAACGGCAGTGGCTGATGAGGAACTTGATGTGCGTGTTCCCGCACCAAGGCAGCCGATCGTCGGACGGAACGGGGTGACCAATTCCGACCAGGAGAAGGCTGATACTCTCGATGAGCACTTATAGACGCAATTTTTACCAACTGACGAACCGTCAGACCCAGTGAACATTGCGCACGTGGAATACACAAACCCGACAGAAATGCTACGGGTGCTAGCCGCTCTAAGATTAAACAAAGCTCCCGGACCGGACGGCATTAGTAACGCGGTTATTATAAAGCTGCCCCTTGGAAGCGATTAACTTTCTTGTGGAGTTATTCAACGGCGTTCTGCTCCCGTGTCTCTTACCTGAGCTATGGAAGCACGCCACCGACTTGTTTTCACAAACCAGGTAAGGACCCAGCCCTAACTCCATCTTACCGACCGATCAGCTTGCTCGACTGTTTGGGCAAGTTGTTCGAAAGACTGCTACTGACGAGACTGACAAGGAGTGTTCGGGAAGGAGGCATGCTGGTGGATAAGCAGTTCGGCTTCCAGGTCAGAGCACGACGTTCCATCAACTTGTCCGCTTAGTCGAGCAAGTCACGAAGAACTTCAATATAAACAGGCTGACTGGTGGGGTTTATCCTTGAAGTGCCAAAAGTCTTCTACTGTGTTTGGCATGAAAGATTGCACTTCAAATTCCTTTCCCTTACTTTCCCTTTTACCTAGTTAAGGTTGTTCAATCTTATCTTTTCCTCCGTACCTTCTGCACAATCTATGGGAACACCAAGAAGAGAAAGCACTACAGGGTGGCCCCTCTCCAGTGTACTAAGTACTTGAAACTTACGCTGGACATCAAACTGACCTGAAGAATGCACTTTACTGAAATACTTACTGAGGTGAGGTGAAGGCTGGGGTGCCTAGGCCTACTGATGTACAGGCGTATGTGTGTCCCTCTTGGGGCCACGTATCTGAGGATCATAGTGGATGCCCCGTGGTCCAGTGTCAATGTGACTCTATATCGGGATCTGCCCACTATCAAGGACCTCTTCCGGAAGTTTGCACAGTTCAACAGGCGTCCTGGTGGCGCCAATCCTCTTATCCAGGGGCTTGGAAACTTCGTCGACCTTGGTGGGTGTCATTGATGTCCCGAAGACCTGCTCGGATAAGCGAGATGTTTAAAACAGTGGTTTGGGAGGCTCTCACCCAACCCCCCATTTAGTAGTGTCTCCGCATGTATCTTTAAAATGCTTATTTGGTTTACCACTGTTCACCCCCCTCCACTAATATTACCTGTCTTTTATTTTAGAAACTTTGCAAAATGCGACATCTCATGAATAAGTAGTCAATAACATGGTGTGACCAATTCGTCAGTACAGGTTTCAATTGGCTCTCGTGCTCCCTTTCAGGCCAAGATGGCCACTAATGTGTCGTATTCCTGTTCAAAATTGTTGGAATTCGCCTCTGGCACCTTTGCGCCCTGACCAACTCCCAACCATATCTACAATTTCTCTTTTTTACATTATCTCAACATGTATTATACCGAATGCTGGCCCTCACTCATATACACACTTTCTCTCTTTTACTTTTTTTATTAGTTCCATTATCAAACTAATAATTTAGTTTCTCACTCTTTGCTTGGCCTTATTAAATACTAGCAGAAGTACCCGGCGTTGCCTGGGGCAGTCACACGATTAATTGCATGGTTACACCAGGCAACACTTTTCTTTGCTTCAAACAGACTGAAGAAAAATCTAATTTTATTTCTTCCGACTCTGTTTTTAATAAAACTTTAAAAAATCTTAGTCAAAAATTAAAAATAATATTTTTGAGGTGCACATGTTTATGAACAAAGGCTACTATTTTTAAAATGTCAGTCCTGTACTTGTGGTAGATATCACGCAATGCTCCTGATAGGAAAAAAAACCTCTTCATTTTATTAATATAGGTATACCCTCTTTATTCTCTAAAGTTCTGTATCCTAAGTATGTATTTTGTTTTGGTCAGATCCAACCTAGAACATGCCAGTGTGGCGTGGAATTCCATTTGCTTGACTGACTCTCAGATTGAAAAATGTTCAACTCAAATTTGTCGCTGAATGCTATGATAAATTATTTTTAAACCAAGTTTATAAAAAAAATGATGATAGATTTTGAAACCTTTTATGGCTCCAAGCTGTTTCCTCACGAAGTTATGCCCTTTTTGTTTATAACATATTTAATAGCTCATATTTTTGTCAATCCATGCTTCAACATGTGGGCATCTCTGTGCTCTCTCGTGCTTCTCAGTCATCAATTATTTTCTATCAGTAGTACAAACTTATCCTACTTGCACTTACTTATTGTTTGTTATTGTTGACGGTTCCCTGCAAATTATTACCAGGATTGTTTTTTTTTTATCTGTGTTATTGCTAGTTACTAAATCTATGTTGTTGTAATTCATTGTACACCAAAAAAGGTAGTCTATTAATTTGTTTGTAAGCCTTGTGTCTGTTCAGTACTAGCCTATTAGAGGTCTCGACTGTTGGCTATCATTTTAATAAATGAAAATGATATGAAATAAAAGTTAAACATACTAAATACACAATTATAACAAAAGTAGGCACTGAAATATTAGACTAAAAAATAAGATTAAAAAAAACACACAAATTATGCACAAATGCAAGGTCTCCTGAATTTTTAAAAACTACACAAGTTTAGAGAGACATGATATAATAAAGTAGAAAGAGGGGTTGTGGGAAGGTAGTTTACTTATTTTCCAACAAACATGTATAGCAGGTAAACTCCAGCAATAGGTTTTTTTAAGACCTAATCACATTTTTAATGTTCACACAATGACATGGAGAATACTTAGAAAAAGGAAGGCCGCCAAAAAGATCAATTTTATCACAACTGGGAAGACTAAAATAACACGCTTATAGAAGGAATCTGCCCATCTTTGTATAACAATGTGGAATCCAATCTAAGTGTGGAACAGTAAGTTTGCAAGTAAAGATAGAAAAGCTTCAAGTTAAACAGTTATTGTTATTTTACATTTTAGAAATTACAACAAAATATAAACTAATTAGTCAAAGATCAGTCCTAGATTATGTTAAGGGAAATAAAAACAAATCATTAATAGGCAGCATTATGAACTCAAGAAAGAAAACACTACAGCACTGATAACATTTAAATGAGCAAACCTTACCGCACTAGAATGTTACATGGTGAGGAATATACATAACAGATACAAATGAAAGATTCTAAATTTTGTCACTAGATTGAACCACCCTCCAGTCATTAGGACTACAGACTAGGTAAAATTAAACAATTCTTCCATAACCAGACAGATAGTTGAAAATATTAATGAAACATTATTCTTCCATAAAAATAGATCTAAAGGAAAAAGTATATAATGCTGCCACGCAACACTGTGCAAAAAAAAAAANATAAGAAACATAAATATCTGTAGAGAAGAAACTTATTCATAAATCAATATTTCACTAGAAAATAATTTTAATAAGTTACTTAAGATTTTACAGTTTTAATAGAAAAGGTTTGATTAAAGCTCACATTAAAATTTCATTATTAAAAACATCACATAAATGTACCTTACATAAATCATTTACAAGAATAATAGGCCTAAAAATATATATATTAGATACAGGTAAAAAAATCATATTTTTCAAAGATAGTTTTATCGAAAAACTGTAAATTAAAATATCTCTAATAGGCCTACACTTTCCCCAGGTGAAAATTATTATAAGAAATTCTATAATTTACAGAGAAAATCCACTCAAGATACATTATATTATATATGTAAGTCCTCAAGTAATATATTCATCTCAATACAAACTCCTTGCTGGGGTATAAGGGAACTAACTGCCTGTACCTGACAATGGGAACTACTCATATCTTAACTAGGAAGCTTACCAAGATGGTATAGAAGCTTATAATACATTCTAGGGTTCAATAAATGATAGACAATCATAAAGGGGATGTTCAAATATTATATAAGCACCTTAGGGGCCGGGGAGGTTTGAGCTTTGCTGACAAGGGAGGACGAGGTTCAAACCAATGCCTATGTAAGAGAGACGGGCAAGAATGGCACAGTTACCCACTACCCCAAATTGACATATAATGATGAAAAGTGTTGAGGTGGATTCAAAGAACTTGGTCATCAGTTTAAAAGTGGCTTAGAGTATTTTATATAACTATAATATTCATGTATTCACTAATAAAATTATATTATTTTTATATAATTTAATTAAAATGTCAGTTAAGAGTGTTTTTTTTTTTAATATTACCTTTTTGGTACAACAATAAATTTAGATTCGGTTTATAACAGTATTTATTGTTAATTATTTGCACTATTAATTTACACCTCTACATTAATAATTACCAGCAATTTATAAATTATATCGGTGACCTGGTGGTCTAGGGGTATGGTGTCAGACTTCTATGCTGGTGGCCGGGGTTCAATCCTCGGTCCCGGCACAGATTTATCTGATTACCAAACCCTTCCTTATCCTCTGACAAGACATCTTGTGAATGTGGGGAATGCCAGGCCTCCACCGTGGTTCGGATTCCACGTTAAACTGTAGGTCCTTCATATCTCACAATCACCCTACCATTACACATTAGCGTAAGTGCGTATAACCCGAACGGGTAGTAAGACGCGGTGCTAACAATAATAATAAGAAGAAGAAGAAATGCATCAACAATAATGTTTATTCCTATGAGCACATTAATCCAAGCATATGATGGTGGGCGGTGTTGGACATTTGCTTACTTTTGTTTACAAAGTGGGAAAGGGGTTCAAAAATGGCCAAAAATGTGTTAACATAATACTTGAACACCCCCTAATAATAATAATGGTTCTTTTTTAAGCAACATTTACAACTTCAACTTGGATTTTACAGAAGATTGGGTTAGTTAAAAGCCAGATATATAATGATACATTTCTTTCATTCAATTTGTGTGTTTAGCAATAATTGACAAAAAACAATCAATGGCATATGGAATATTATCAAGTGTAGTTCATCTGGTTCAACAAATATTAAATATGCAACTTTTTGAGCATAAAATGGTTTAAAATATAATGAGAGGGGTTTTAAATGTCTAATTTTTGGAGATTATGATTGATTTAAAGCTAAAATAGTTTCCTTTAATCCATGGTATAGGTAGAATATTTCCTGCAGATCTGTATGGATATAAGAACAAACCTCCCATTCATACCTTTTTAACACTTGACTCCTTTGTTTACAATAAAACAATGAAATATACAAAAGGAGGAATAAACCAAAAATATTTATCAAAAGAGAAAGGTTAACTTGTTAGATGCAAGTTGAATTTTTAGGGGTTGATTGTCAACACAGGGGTGTACATACACATATACAAGAGCTGTAAGCTCTCTTTGGATATTAAAATACATATTAATTTATCAAATTAAAACACACAAAATAATTCAAGATTATGATTGCTAAATAAATAGTAAAAACATATATATTTACACACAACAAAATATTTGAATAAATAATTGTATAAATAAATCAATTACAAAAGTACAATACTTACAACGTCCTGTCCATATTTTCACTTTGTGTAAATAGTAGTTTGTTTTAATACACAAAAACTTGTCACTTGTATGTAACAGTCTAAAGTCCCTATTCATTTTGGGCATGTCACTGGACATCGTCCTTCATTAAACAAGACTACATGGTACAGTAACCTACATGCACATAACACACAGCATTGAAGCAATTCATGGTACAGTAGACTACATGCAAATATCACACACAACATTGCAGCAATTCATGGTACAGTAGACTACATGCAAATATCACACACAACATTGCAGCAATTCATGGTACAGTAGACTACATGCAAATATCACACACAACATTGCAGCAATTCATGGTACAGTAGACTACATGCAAATATCACACACAACACTGTAACAACCCATGGTACAGTAGACTACATGCAAATATCACACACAACACTGTAAAAATCCATGGTACAGGAGACTACATGCAAATAACACACACAATAATGCAGCAATTCATGGTACAGTAGACTACATGTACATATCACACACAGCACTGTAACAATCCATGGTACAGTAGACTACATGCAAATATCACACACAGCATTGCAGCAATCCATGGTACAGTAGACTACATGAAAATATCACACACAGCACTGCAGCAATCCATGGTACAGTAGACTACATGCAAATATCACACACAACACTGTAACAATCCATGGTAC
>CABFVX010003288.1:0-50446 GCA_902151425.1 Timema shepardi
GGCTCTAAGGTGCCAATAGCTCTAGCAACACTGTATATTTGACTGAGCCACAGAGACAAGGTAAAACTCAATTGCTTTCTTCAGTTACCGTCAATTGGTGGCTGGCGCTGAAGCGACTCTTCACTTCCTACGACCATTGACCGGGCCCTTAAATGTTGACTGTCAGAAGTCAGCTGTGAGCTGTCAGTGAGCACCAAAGAAACCATGGAGCTACTGTAGTCTCATGGACGTTTCATACCACAAATTTGATGTATTTAACGTGCATTTTATATTTAGATTCTTTTATTTATTTAGCACTGCGTTTTACTACCCGTTCGGGTTATACGCTTACGTACTAATTACTCTAATGGATTAGGAATTGGGAAGGTTGAATTTAGAGTAAGTTAACCCGTATTTGCGTGGAGGGAGAGTGGAAAACCATTTAGAAACACCCCCGGGCCCCCCAGTTCACCCGACCGAGATTCGAACCTCAATCTCTCCGTCCTCAGCAGTTGAGCTCAACACGACAAACGCGTTAGCCAACTACGCCACCGAGGCAGGTTGCATTCAATAAACTGATTATATCAGCATACAAGAGTTTCTATGAGTGAGGGTGAAAGGGCCTACCAATTTTGCCGGTAAACGTATTTTCACATACATTCCAGGGTTCTTTTACATGCCACAATTGACATGAGATTGGCGGCTCTACTTACTCTCCGAAGAAAATTGTGCTACGGGTTTTTATCATTAAAAATATGTATCGACCCCTGCTGGGTTAGAACCCACGTATACCGGGTCCTGAGGCGAGCACTTTACTCCAAGACCACCGAGGTCATTTCAAGGGTTCCGCAAAATATATTATATGTGTCAAAGGGTGTCACCCTGGTAAAAATATTGATGAATACTAGACTAAAAAAACCTAATTCAGACCCAGAGCAATCTGGTTTCTATCCCAGAAAAAGGTCGGTTTTGATACCATGGAACAATGTGAATTTGTGCTGATTCCAAATTGTCTTGGCTCTCACCACACACGTTGCACTTGATTCATCATCATAAATATTCAAACAGATGCCGTTATCAGCCTGGAAAAAAGGAGAAACGGAGGTTTTTTATGGGCTGGGACCTTTGTTATTTCAAAAAATACATCGTTATCAATTTATTGATGAGAAGAAACACCATTTTTTCTGAGCTGGAAACCAAACTTCTTATCTCAAATAGACGACGTTATCCGTCCGAAGGCGAGTCCGATCTTAAAGCTTGTCCATGGAGTCAAGCCATCGATTCTGATTCCCTGTCCAAAAAAAATGTCTCCCCACGATCGAGATAGTTTCATTGCAATCTGTATCGTACGATCCAGATTGGATGGCTCCGTGGGATTTGACTCGAGTGTGAATGGTCAGCATTAACATAATTGATTATATATATATATATATATATATATAATAAATCGGTTTGATTACGTTATCTCTTTTTTTAACATGACTCTTCGATAAAATAATAAGCAGGAAAGGTTTACTTTTTCACATTGGTTAGAATTTTTTCTTAGCGCCGCGTTTTACTACTTGTTCAGATTACACTATTATATACTAATTATGCTGATGAGTTAGGGATAGAGAGGTTCAAATTTAGAGGAAGTGTACCCACATTTACGTGGTGGAAGAGTGGAAAACAATTTTGGAAAATCCACCCTGAGTACACCCGACTGGGATTCAAACCTCTCTTAGACTTGTTCTTTAATTCCGATTTTGTTCACATGGTCAGTAGTGTGGCTGTTAGATTTCCCCTATAATTATTTTTGGCTAATCCAATACTTATTTCGGATTTGAAGATAGTTGTATATGTGTGTTTATTGAATTGAACAAATAATTTATGTTGCATTTATGTGTTTTTTGATATCTATAAAGCAACCGTAAACGGTAAAACAGACCAGATGATACTCAGGCCTTTACCACGTGTATAACAGTACAGGCTAGGTAAAGTTAGTTTGTAATTTAAGTAATTTATATAATATTTTGTTTTATACCAATGTGTTATGCTGGGAAAGCGATTAAAATTACATTTGTTTAAAACACGATTACATTAACACAAGACTTGAAAACTAATTTAACCTAGGATATAATTGTATTGGGATTTAATCACAATTCTAGAAGACCCTGGTTTGATTCCGGCTTTTGGTGACAAAGATATTAATTTACTATCAGTATGCGTGATTATCCTACTATCTATTCAGTAAATATCTATGGCTAGTTGTGTAGTATTAGACTAAATGTCCTTGGCTAAAGTGGAAGTGTAGGGGATACGAGAAAAGGTAAGTGTTTTTGCAGTTTTTATAGCACTATTATTATTATTATTATTATTATTACCGGGTCTCACTACCCGTTCGGGTTATACGCATTTACACTAATGTGTAATAGTAGGGTGATTGTGAGATGAAATGGAGGACCTACAGTTTAACGTGAAATCCGAACCACTGTGGAGGCCTGTCATTCCCCACATTCACAAGTTGTGATTAATACATGTCTTGTTATAGGTGAAGGAAGGGTTTGGTAATCAGATAAATCTGTGCTGGGACCGAGGATTGAACCTCGGACCCCCAGCACAAAAGTCTCACACCTTGCCCCTAGATCACCAGGTCACCCTTTTTATAGCAAATTATTATTTTATATTATTTTACCAAAATAGAAAAAATTTTGCTCTAGTAGAAACATAGAGTTTAATTTTCTTCACATAGTGATATCAACAATTCTTGAATATTTATCATGAGAATTTTCACATTTGATGAGAAACTTTTTAAATGAAAAAGTTGTCATTAAATTATAGGACATGCTTGATGTATATTCAAGAACTGTTGAGGTTACCACGTGAAGAAAATTAAACTCTATGTTTCTATTGGAGCAATATTTGATTTATTTTTACCAAAAAAGCTTTTCTATAAAAAGGGAAAAAAACACTTATCTTTCTTCGCGTCCCCTACACCCCCGTCTTAAGTTAGTTTGGGATATGACCGCAACTCCATGCAGTCTGATTTTATGGCAACAGAAAGGTGGGGTTAAAATTCCAGCCTAAAGTAATTAGAGTATACTTTTATTGTATTCCCCTTTCCCTCCGCACAATTTTAAGTATATTTCCTATACTCTATATTATATTGGTGTCAATTTGTAGATTGTTCAGACGGATGCACATATGAGAGGTTTGTAAGTTGTGGTATAGTTTGTGTTCTAGAAATGGGTATTTTTTACATAAAGTTAGCGCTTCTGACCACTTGGTCAGGGGCTGGACTTATTATAGAGGTTTGGCACTTAGAAAAGTTGCCCACACGAGACACTTTAAAAGCGGGCTGCGCTTGGAATGTAGCCAATACGTTGTGAATTTATGTAAGACCATTGCATAACTTTAAAAAAAAAGATCTCTCCAAGTCGTTATACGTCTAGTATTTGCTCACACACCACTAAGGTATGTGCCCATGAAATATTCGACTAACTTGGAACGTACGAGCATAAAGGAGGTTTTTACGGCCGGCTGGTCAAAATCCACGTTCAATGAAATATGATACGGACGACTCTGATAACGGACCTTCCAGCCACTACCTTTTTCATCCTTATTTTCTGCTGCATTGTATATTTATTTAGCACCGCGTCTTACTACCCATTCGGGTTATACGCATTACGTACCAATTACGCTAATGTATTAGGAATTGGGAAGGTTGAATTAGAGGAAGTGAACCCGCATTTGAGTGGAAAACCATTTAGGAAAAACTACCCCCAGTTCACCCGACCGAGATTTGAACCTTGATCTCCCCGTCCTCGGCAGTCAAGCTCAACACGACAAGCGCGTTAGCCAACTACGCCACCGAGGCGGGTTGCATTGTATTAATAAATATTATCTGTAAGACACTGATCGAAACTTGTTCAAATGGATACTATGTAGCTTTATGAACCACCATAACTATAGTAGGATTATTTTATAAAGAATACTATCTTTCAACTACAAAAGTTAATAAAACAATTTTAATATATTCATACGTCAACTAATATTATCTACATTTGATAGATATTATCAATGCATTTAAAATAGTATTAATCTTCTATTAAAATGTTAGCAACGTTTACCAAAAAAGAGTATGTGCTGTACTTTCTTAATTAGGCCTACTGTTCTTCCTACCAATATCAGGGTAAGTATAACTTTATCCTAGCCTATAGCCCATTCTTAGCTTTCCACCCATAGGTTGAGCTATCGCTGTCATAACGAGATAGCTGTACTACTATGATTATTTTGTGTATGTGTGTGTGTATATATATATATATATTAATCCTTACTACCCATCCGAGATATCTACATATTTACACTAATAAGGTAGGTACGAGTAAGGTAGAATTTAAAGCGTGTCTATCCGCATTTGCGTGGTTATATAGAATATGAAAACCCGTTTAATAATAACGATTCTCACTACACCCATCCGAGATTCGTGTCCTAGCACCATCGTCACTAGTAAGCCAGACAGAACGAGGTTGACTCTTAGCTCACGTATACACAGGTGAGGATTATAGTGCATTAAAAACAATATTGTCTTGTCTGGTTTGCTGATGATGGAAGGGGGGGGGGTGGAGAGGGGTAGTTTAGAGATTAAATCCCCTAAAAGGGTGTACCGATGTGTTATTTCCTAAATGATTTTTCAACGTAAATATGTGTACATCTTCTCCAAATTATATCTTTCTCATCACCATTCCATCAGTGTAATTGAGGGCGATTCCCAGACGGGTAATGATCTGCAGAGCACTCTGGTCCACGGTCTCTCAAACTGTGAGGCACGAGGTGGTTTCTGGTGAGGTGCTGGCTCGGAACCAAAGCAATTTTAAATAATCTGACAAGTTTGTTTGTTTGTCGAGAGCTTTGCGCGATATCTACCACACTCAAAGGTCTGTAAATTTAAAAATTTAGGTGACCTGGTGGTCTAGGGATAAGGTGTCAGACTTCTGTGCTGGGGGTCAAAGTTTCAATCCTCGGTCCCGGCGGAGATTTACCTGATTGCCAAACCCTTCCTTCACCTCTGACAAGACGTGTATTAATCACAACTTGTGAATGTGTGGAATGCTAGGCCTCCACCGTGGTTCGGATCCCACGTTAAACTGTAGGTCCTCCATTTTATATAACAACCACTCTACCATTACACATTAGCGTAGGTGCGTATAACCCAAACGGGTAGTAAGACGCGGTGCTAATAATAATAGTTTAAAAATTGATAGCTCCTGTGCATGAACGTGTGCACGTCGAGGCAGGAACTTTAAAATGTATTAAAAACCTGGTCGGAAGCAAACAAGCCGCGGGCATCGCAGGGCTTAAAGGCATTAACTTTAAAGTTACTTTCCACGTACTATTTTTAAACTAATACTTTTTCCCCCCAGGCAATGACCGATACCACTTTAACTAGACAGAATATTTAGTAATTAATGAAATAATGCGTGGTCGAATAGTCTAAGACATCGCGTCATTCTCTTGTTAGACTGGCATGCTTAAGATGGAAATAAGTGTTCGAATCCTGGTTGGGTATACTAAGGGTGTTTTTTTCTAAATGTTATTTCACTCTCCTTACCTCTAAAATGCTTCCTTTCTCATCCTACCCCATTAGATTTATCATTTATGAGTATAATCTGAACACTTAGTAAGAAGCGGTGATAAAAAAAAATAGTGCATGCTTTCGTTTTAATTTTAAATTATTTTTTTTCTTATTAAAGTGAGGTTTAATAAATTACTTTAAATGTTAAAGTACGACAGAGAGTTTTAGAGCCCCTGCTCTTGTCCTCCATATTCGGCCAAATTTAGACAACTCTCGCCGTTCCGGAGTGTGAATGGGGTACCAGCATCATGAAGAAAGATATGAGCTATGATATCATACACTTCATGTAACCACTAACACACAAGACACGCTGCGCTGTGAGAGGAGGAATCGCTCGACATGTGTGGAGGGTTGCCAGCTTCGTGATGGAGACGAGGGGGGGTGATGCGTCCACTTCCGGTAGCAATAAGACACATCAGGCCAACTAGGTCACTTCGAGACACTACGTATTATTTACCCATTTGGGTCATACGCTTATGTACTAAATTACGTTATGGTTTTAGGAATTAGTAAGGTTATATTTAGAGTAAGTACACCCGCATTTGCGGGGGGCAAGAGTGGAAAACTACTTTGAAAAAACTACCCTCAATTCATCCGTTTTAGATTCGAACCTCAATCTCCTCGTTATCAGCTGTCTAGTCTATTGCGAGAGTAGCGCGTTAGACCACGCGGCCACCGAAGCAGATCCGTTATACAAACACTCGATGGTTTTCTTTCATGCTTTTGGGCGAGAAATGATTTGTTTTACTAAGATATTTCTTTTGATAGTGAAGATACACGGGAAAAAGTTGGGGTACAAAGAGTACATGAGGTAGTAGAGTAAGCAAGACGGAGATGGCATGGTCATGTAATGAGGATGGAAAAAGATAGAATGCCGAAGAAAATTTTGGTAATGAATTATGTAGGAAAAGGACCGCAAGGGAGGCCAAGAAAGAGTTAAGAGGAGCAGATAACAAAAAGTGTTTAAGTGAGAGGAGAAGAACGGAGAAAGTTGAAGGAGGAATAGTGATTGACTGATAGAGGTATTCTACTAAACTGGCCCAGCCTCAGGCTGGAAACAGTTGATGACGATAATGATTTTCGTAGATGTGTTTGATTTAACAATCTTAGGGTGCAGAAAACTATAGAACAAGACGTGATTACAATAAAATGTTAATGTTTCCAAGAAAATATTATGTGAAAGAATTATTATTATTATTATTATTATTATTATTATTATTATTATTATTATTATTATTATTATTAGCACCGCGTCTTACTACCCATTCGGGTAATACGCACTTACGCTAATGTGTAATGGTAGGGTGATTGTGAGATGAAATGAAGGACCTACAGTTTAACGTGGAATCCGAACCACGGTGGAGGCCTGGCATTCCCCACATTCACAANAACCACGGTGGAGGCCTGGCATTCCCCACATTCACAAGATGTCTTGTCAGAGGTGAAGGAAGGGTTTGGTAATCAGATAAATCTGTGCCGGAACCAAGGATTGAACCCCGGCCGCCAGCATAGAAGTCTGACACCTTACCCCTAGACCGCCAGGTCACCGAAAGAATTATTAATGGTACAATAATTTGTTAGTTTATTAAAAGTTTACATTAATCCCTACCTCTGGATTACTCATACGGGTATTGAATAAAAATGTGAGATGGAAAATGTTGTTTTGTTTTTCCCAGAATTATTCTCAACAATTAAAATGAACATGAAATTAATACAATCGAAATATACCAAGTTTTAAAATTGACACTTCACTTTAGCTCAATTTAAGACGTTAACACCAGAAACATTATCAAAATTTGCACTAACAGCATTTAAGTTATCTTCTCACATTCACGTGTCGACTACAGAGCTTGGTGGTTGAATGCTTTACTTCCATCAGGGTTCCCCAGTCTGCTGTGTACCAGATATGTTAATACTTCATTATTATAATCAAAGCCTTTACGAATAAATACCCTTCGTCTGTTTATTTTTAGCACCGCGTCTTGATGACCGTTCGGGTTTTACGCTGCACGCATATGAACTAATTACACTTATGTGTTAGAGATAAAGAAGGCTGAATTAAGAGGAAGTGTACCCACATTTGCGTGAAATGAGAGTGGGAAAACATTTGAGGAAAATACTCAGTATACCGGGATTCGAATCCCGCTCTCCCTGTCATCAACAGTCAAGTCTAACTCAAGAGTCACGCCTTAAGGCCCCAACACAGACTCCGTATCCGTAGGTCCATGATTCGTAGCCCATGGTCCGTAGTTTGTGGTCCGTAAGAAATCGATGCCCCAATATTATATTGCTCTGGCCACAGAGTCCTTACTCCGTAGAAGTTGCCCAACTTAACTTTTTACGGGCTAGTTTATACGGACTACCCAATCACAGCCGAGTAAATATGTGCATGTGCATTTAAATAAAAGAACGAATTGCATTGAGAGGATACGTCGCTATGGAAACATATACAAAATGAAAATATGGTTACACGGGGAGCTATTTCAGAAACATTTTTATAAAAATCTAAACACCCCGGGAAGAGCGGCTTCTAGGAAAAAAAATTCTAAGAAATACCAAGTTCTCGACTTTGCTTTTGTAGGGTCAACACCCCTATTATTAAAAATATTAAAAGTCCTTTTTTTTCGCCCAAAATACTAGTAAATCCGTTTTGCATTTTCAGATCATTGCAAAGACTTATTTATTTTAAGTTTGATAGTTAAAATCGAGCTATAAATATATGTCTTGTGATTGTACTTTACCTAGATTTTAGTATCTACTGTAAGTTTTCTCTACAAAGTTGTTTTTAGTTTCTTTAATTCTTGTATTATGATAAGTTGACTGCTTGACGCTAGCTCCTTGCTATTTTCTTACGATTTTTTTGATTGGACGAAGTCTCCTACTATCTCATTGTTTGAAACGGTCACGTGATTACAGATATTGACTCTGTAATCGCGAGTAGGATTTCTTATAGACCAGGGACATGGACTACGGATATAGAATCTGTGTCAGGGACTTTAGACTATGCGGCCACTGAAGGAGCTAGTATTATAATATCCTAGTGGATTGACTGAGGCTAGGAAGCGGTTCAAATGTGACCACTCGTGTGAAATTATGACGTTTTGTTGCGTGACGCTGTGGTTTAAAAATGACTCGCGTAAAAGAACACTAATTGTGCGAGCCGTATTCATAAATTATTATTATTACTATTATTATTATTATTATTATTATTAGCACCGCGTCTTACTACCCGTTCGGGTTGTACGCACTTACGCTAATTTGTAATGGTAGGGTGATTGTGAGATGAAATGAAGGACCTACTGTTTAACGTGGAATCCGAACCACGGTGGAGGCCTGGCATCGTATTCATAGAATCATGATTAATGTGAAAGAATTTTTTGGAAGTCAATGATTATGAATGAGAATGATCACATTTTAAATTTATCAATGATCACTAATCAATCAAATATGTTCGAACCTTTTTTTTAATGAAGCTAATTAAAATTTAATTTCAACTAACCTTTTTTTTATCCTACCGCTTCCCACGAGCTGTTTTGGTTATATGTATCTGTAATAATCACCCTCATGTGTTAGATATAACGAAGTATACCTGCCTTTGTGTGGATGGATAATATAAAACCATTAAGGATAAACTCTTCTCAGTAAACTTGTCTGGGATTCAAACTCCCACTTACCCATAATCGTCAGTCCAGTCCATTGTGAGTGAGAGTGACGACATAGACCATTCGACTACAGAAGCAGATATTAAATTAAATTAAATTCACACCTTCACTTATTGACAATTCGTGACAAACATATTATTCAGGAAGAAATAAGTTCATTGTCTTTGTTTTAATATAGAAATGTTTTTATTTTTGTTTTACCACCGCATCTTACTACCCGTTCGGGTTATACGCTAATGTAGAGAATTAAGCAGTTTTAAGCTATCCATTCCCATTGTCCACACAATCTTTTTTGTTTATTTCAGAACCGTTTTTTATAGGTCTTAACGTTTAGCCACAAGAAACCTCAAAAGAAAGGTCTGCACCGACTCTAAAGTTGCTCCGCCATTTTGAATTTTTTGGGGGGTTAAAAATTAAAATTTTTAACTTTTTGGAATTTTCCCGTCGGTTACAGGCTATAAGCTATAAGTTTGCCAAATTTCAAGTTTCTATCTCCTCTGAAAGTGGGTAAACATTAATGTCGGGGAGTGAGTCAGCCATGTGGTTTTATAGTAGTATAATAAAAATTGTAAGGAATCCTCCAGTAACCACGTAGCGCTGTTGATAGGGAGAGAGGGGCCAGCTCCAATGTCTAAATTATGTTACACGAGGGAGATGGAGTAAATCACAGTGTTACGTAACACAGATCTTTTAATTTAGTTCTATATTGAATCATGTTTTCACCGTTATCAAACATATTTATATTTAACTTCCAATCACGAGTAGTATTAAATCTGAGTCCCTTTTTTAGTGTCACAAAAGATTCCTTATGGAACAATGGCATTCCCTCTTCATTTTAAAAGCTACGTGTCACAGATGGTAGGGGTGAACTATAATGTCTTAATGGAGTTATATGGGTGGAGGGGGATAAATAATCGTAAGGGGAAAAAAAGTTACGTGGTTTATTTATTTATGACTCCGTAAGTCCTTTATGTAGTTCAATAGTTCACGACCAAGAAACATAGAAACAAACTGCTCATTTCAGTGAACTGAATGACTTTGAACAGCAGTATAAATTAGTTCTTCCCAACTTCATCCGGTATTAGAGCTGCGTAATCAGAAGTTAGGACCGATGAGGGACGTCTCAGACTAGAGGTTGGGTTAGTGTTTGGAAAGGGGAAATGACGTTGAAGAGAATTTGGGGGTAGGAGGGCGTAGGTTGACATGTTCTGAAGGAACCCTCCACCCCCATCATGCCCTTCTGCCATGACCTTATGTTGCAGAGTTGGAGTGAAACTTATCTTCCTCTCAACCCTTCCACGCCCACCCTCTTGGTACTGTAATATAGCTTCACTCTATTCGAGAGTATTCCACCCTCACTTCTGGGTTAAATGGGGCTTTTCTCCTCGGGCTATGTTTACAAAACCTTCCCCTTCTTTCGGTTTTTTTAAAGTGTACCTTACATGCGGGTCAAAAGCAGTGAACCAAAGTTCAATCCATCCCTTTTAGCACCGCACCTTACTACCTGTTTGGAGTATACACTTATTTACTAGTTAAGGTAATGGCTTGGCAATAAGAAAGGTTGAATTAAGAGGAAAAGTACCCGAATTTGCGTGTAGGTAAAGTCGAAAACCCGCGAGGGAAAACATACTCAATACACCGGACCTGGATAAAACTCTGATCTCCCAACATCCGCAATCTAGTATTTTTATGATAATAGCACCTTAGACCATGTGTGCCATCAAAGCGGGTGCTAGTGTAATTGATAACAAGTTTAGGGAACATTAATTCGATTTTGAGTGGGATATCTTTGTTTATTTGTTATATTTAGCGAGCATAGTTTGAACCAACTGATTATATCACCATATGACTTACAAACTTACTTGATTTTAGAACCGATATAAAACTTATCCTACCCGGCCCCAATTTCAACAATGATAGACTGTTTGGATGCACTTGGAATCGAACCCGGGATCCTACCCACTGGTACGGGTTTATGTTATGTGCATGGACATCGGAACTTTGTGTCTGTTCTACAAAACAATTATTATTAGAGACACGTCAGACTCGCGTATTTGATAAGAAATATTAAGTCATACAAACAAAGTATGATTTTGATAAATCTTTGTCTATGTTACTGGTCACGAGAATCATAAGTAAAGCCTGTGTAATATATATATATATAAACTCTGCTCCCTCTCCCCTGGAAGAGAATAGGGGGTGGGAAGATAGTTTACTCATACCCCTACTAGTTCAGTTGCGTGGTGTTGTGTTTGTGAAAACATTTACTATAATCTGATTTTGGTATGGAAAACAATTTTACAAAATGCAAACAAAATTTTTCTGTGGTCAATATTGATAGCATTCTACTTTATTTATGTTTTTGATATCATACATCAAAAGAGATATAAATCATATTACTTGATATATGAATATATAAAAGTATTTTTACTATCGTTTGTGACTTGTCATTTACTGTTCTTTCTACCAGAACCTTATTAAGTTACGGGTTTGTCCTGATAATAAAATTATACCCAGGCTCTAGGGTTGAGTGGTTAGTAAAGTAATTTTCCACATGTCATGAATTATATACATATAATTATTAAATTAGTCCTTTACTAAGATACTCGAATTAGTGGGCACACTAAATGTAAAGCTCATATAGTCTGGTTTGCCAGTGATATGAAGGTCGGAGCTTGAAACCCGAATGTATGAACTGAAGATTATTATTTTTTATAAATGTTTTCCCACTCTTCCTTCACGTGAATATAGGTACATTTCCTTTACTTCCCAACCTACCTCAACGCAAATGCGGGTAGGCTTCCTTCTTCTAAATATAAACTAAATATGAACGAAAAATTTAATAGACGACTATGAGCCCACCTTAAGCATATGAAAGTGAGACAGAATGTCATCAAGAGTAAACTTATCTTCATGTTGTCTGAAAACTCGTCTTACTTTGAACTAGATATCTGTAGATCCCCTTTCAGCCATCCCTTCTGAGCCATACGTTAGTAGAAAAAAAATGCAACCCCAAAACCCCTCTCCTTCCCCCCACTACTCTTCTTCAAGACTTGGACGAGATTCCAGGACCTGGAATCTTTTCGTTGACTGGTCAGTTTTATTTCTGAAAGCTCGGTGGAGCTTCATCGCGGTATAGCTTTTAGAATATGGCAACTTGCACTAAGGGCTGTTTCAAAAGAAAGTTAATGGGAGAACGAAGGGGTGGAGGCCAGTTTATAAGAGGCTGGATGTATGGGGTTTTAATGTCCCGAAGTTGTGATAGGAGGTGGGAGGGTGGGAGGAAGGGTTACTTGATAAACTTTTAGTCCATACAGACGGCTCCGTTTTATCTCGCTTGCTTTTTTTTTTATGGAAAACGTTCTTAATAAACTATCATCTTGTTCAAAGAAACTTTTAAAATACAATTCCCCATCAGGTATGCAAAATAAATTCTGAAATAATTTATATAGCATATTGGCTATGTCAAAATAGAATCGTGTGAAAGAAAGAGAAAGCTAGGATATAAGGAAAACTAGGATATAGGAAAAGAGGGGGAAAATGTAAAACTAAGAGGAAAATAATGAAACAAAGAGATAGTATAAAATTTTAAAAAATACAAATAAAGAGGGAAATAAAGATAGTAGTATAAATAGATATATAACTAATAATAGAACACGAAAAGAAATGAATATGCAAAATATAAAAGGGGGTGACACGAAGAAACATGTAGAGAAATATTAATAAAATCAAAGTGTGATAGGTGAGAGATTACAGTAACATACTTTATTTAACCTCTAGATATTAACTGTACGAACACACAAACCGGCAATCCAGCTGCTTGAGAACCTGACACCTTAGATCACATGACCACTGAAACTGGTTGCTTCCATATTAATAACAATTAGGCCTAATAATACCTGCATCGGTGGTAACACGGACTAAGACGTCGATCTCGTCTGATCTGGTTTTCCAGTGAAGGAGATGTCAAGGTAAAACATTTTATATTTGTACGGTTAGTAGGGATGTGAAAAAGAATCGATACTTTACTAATATCGATATTTTCCTATTTATACTAGTATACTTTTACTCTATACTTTTTTCTGATACTTTTACTGATACTAGTACTCACACTCCGGTATCGGATCGGTATCCAAAGAAACAACTTGTTTATCTTCGCTCATGTTTGGCTTAAATGTTTACTATGGTTAAAGAAGGATACAAAATAGATTTTAAAAATATATTACTAATTATATTTAGCTGATAAATAACTTTCCACCTGCTAGATTTTCATAGACATTTTGAAAGCTGGTATGGTAAAACCTTTTATAATAACGTATCCTTTATTCTTTACTATCTATCAATACCTTACAAGTTCCAACACATAACATAGACGCGATAGACCTAAATCTACTATAATATGGTTAGATCAATATAATTTCCATTGTTTAAATACACATGAAAATACAATTATTACTATGGAAAAGTTGAAATTATGACTTGATAAAAAATGTTTTTTCAGATTAAAATTTCTATACCGATACTTACTGATATGAATACTTTTCTTTCGATACTAGTATGGTATAGATATTTTTCTTCCTATATTTTAAATGAGTACAGTATCGATACTTTTCTTTCGATACCACATACCTACTGGTTGCTTACGTCAATACCGCATTGGCTGGGACAACTTTGATACAAGGTAACACGATGAGGAAGCTGAATTTGTGATAAATGTCTTCGTTCACCTCAAGGGAAATAAAATCTGTAAACATTTAATGTGTTAGAGAGGTGATGAGGTTATTAAATTTAACTGCTGAACGTCCTTCATGCACTCAATTGTGGATTTAACTCTCACCCCCTTTTTTCGAGATTAATTGTACCACCTGGCTAAGGGTCACCTCTCATTCTCTCTAATAAACCAACTTGAGCCCCCTCGTCCCTCTAACCTGGTCTTCTGTGACGTCACTTGGGCGTTATTTCAAATATACGATGGTCTTCAGAGCGTATCCAGAAGTTTGGTTTGAAGTTCCGAACGCCAAGATGTGAGGGGAGGGAACATCGGCAAAGAGGGGGGGGAGGGGTTGGAGACTGAAGAACCCTCGACCAAGAAGACTATATTTCCAAAACTTTAGCCTTGGACGGGATGAAAACTTGTTACAGAAGAGCTAAGGTGAAAAAATTGTCGGTCACTGGCGCGACCTATGCACATTTCGTAAGACTATTTACTTTAGCTATCGTACTAATTTTTTGATTAGGTTCATTCAATTTAACATAGTGGCTTAATCTATGGGAAAGTAATGAAGAGGGTAGCTAGAGGATTTAACCACATTAACTTAGAGACGGAATGGGGAAACCACAGTAATTAATACCAGGTGGGGATACTACCAGCTTTGAGATTTGAACCTTGACCTTCCCGCTACTAACAATCCAGCCTAGTTAACAAGGGGGCCACATGGTCTAAGACGTCAGGCTCGTAAAAGACTGGATTGTAGGTGATGGACAGATCGAGGCTACAGAATCTTGGTTGAGTATAATGGGGGTGGTCTTTCCCACGTGCGATTTCTCAGTGTGGTCACAATATACTGAATTTGTAGGGATGAGGAGATCAGGGTTTGAATCCCGGTCGTATGTACTAAGAATGGTTTAACCTAAATGTTTTCTCAATATCTCACAATGAAAGTTTGGGTTAATTTATTCTATAACTATATCATCCTTATTGATTAGTGTATATGTGCGGAAATCCCAAACTAATAGTAAGACGCGGCTTACTTCATAAAGAGAGCTATTCTTAAATCGATAACTCCCAAATCCTAATATTGCTTCTCTTCAGCTTTCATCGCCCACATTTCATGAAATGCCTCCAGGATATTCAACACACACAGGAGATTATATCTGTACCAGATTCAATAAGAGTTGGCTTGGTTCGTTCCCCGAATGTCCTGTTTGTTTGACACGTTGACTGAATGATAGCTCTAGGCACCGTAGGAACACCCACGTCAAATGGTTAGTTTCTGATCACACCCACTAAAAAATAAGGGTCAGTAGATCCAAATGACCATAACCAGTCAACACCAATTTGGGGAGAAAATATACTAGGGCTAGTATGTTTATGGCATGTCATATTTTAAATCTAAACTTCACTTTAATTCTGAATCGAACATAAATCGGTAAATTTATTTGAGAAGCATCGAATGTATTTTTTTATCCTGCATATAGTTGCATGTGTAGGCCTATTTTTAATTTGAGGGCATATATATAGACAATATTAACTTAAAATATCTCATTTTTTAGTAAACCTAAAACATTTACTTTAATTACTAAAAAAAACTTATGTTCTACACATGGATAGTAAAAAATGACTAATGAGTATGAATTTCTTTCAATGTCTAAATGAATAAAAGTTTTACATTTAATATATGTTTAAACGATTCATTCAAGATTTTTAGAGAACTTAATTCAATTAAGGACATATTTAAAAAGCCCTAAATATAAATGTTTTCCAACTGAAGTTAAGAAACTAAAATACTTTATTTCCTTGGTAATCTGGCCATGATTGTTAAGTAGGTTTATATTTCTCCAGATACGGGGCGTAGCGCTGACAGGTGTGGACCTAGTTGATTTTTAATTTTAAGTCAGTCTTCGCTTATATTAACTTCAAATTGTTCTTTGACCAAGTACAGTGATGGATGGATGGCAATAAAAGTTGTCCTTCGAATGACTCGGAAAACTGTCTGCGCTATTTTTGGTCCTCGTATTTATATCGAGTTCTTGTGCCCACAGTGATGGTGGAAACGAGCTATCACTTTGAATGTAATTTTACCAAATATAATCGGCAAAGGGTAATAGCTTTTCATTATATGGTGCTTCCGAAAATATATCTACAAATGCACTGTCAATTTCCTCCTTTTATCTTTATCTCACAGAAATACCGTGAATGTTAAAAAAAATCCAACTCGATATTTTGGTAAAAGTCGACTTTTATGACCCCTTAAACTGAAAATGTTGTTTTCGCGATACCGTCTGTCTGTCTGTACCTCAGGCTAGAACTAAAACTTCGTATCTAAAGTTTTCATAGAGTTCTCCCGGGTATTTTTTGGAATTAGGTATCTATGGTATCCCTAAAATTAAGGTTATTTTATTGAAGGATAAAAAGATTTTTAAAAATTGATTTCTCAAAATCCGCTCTTAAGATTTTAATTTAATTTTGTATCCAAACATTGTTTAACATTAAAAACAAATCATCAATTCTCGTTTTGCCAGTAAAATTACTTCAAGGTTATTTTAGGGAAGCGGAAATTTCCCATTTTGATCACATCTTCGCAATTATTTTAGATACAAATTTACTTATAATTTTAAAGTTCTAATGCTGTATGAAATAAATTTATTTTTAATTTTTAATATATTTTAGACTAAATAGTTTCTAAGCTATAAATAAACATAAATCATGTTTTATAAATGTCTTTGGAATATGACATTGAGTGTTTTGCGCTTTGGTTGCTCTTTTCTCAATGTTTCTGAAAAAGTGTATATTATTTCATTCTTTCTCTTTTTTGTAGTGTTTCTGCAACAGTGTAAATTATTTAACTTCCCAAATCCTAATAATTTTTCTAATAAATGTTTCCATTTTAAGATAAAAGAGAAAGTTTGTGTGGTGCTACCGTATAATTTATTTAGATATGGAAGACCAAAAATTTTGTCCAACCAGTCACCTTCTTTCAATTTTGGGTTATTGTACTCTGGCTCAATTCCTAGCTTGACAATTTCTTACACCAAGATTAAATTAACAAGCCTTGATGGTGGCATCAGGAAATATTATTTAGATGTCGAGATGAGCAGACTTTTAAAAATCCAAAATAAAACCTTCTGGGTTAAATTGGCCAGTACTCAATTTTATATACGATTCCATATTTTTATATAGTAATAATAATACTTAGCACCCAGTCTTAGTAACCGTTCGTGTTATACGCCTAAGTACTAACTACTCTAATGGGTTAGGACTCAAGAAGGTCAAATATAGAGGAAGTGAGCCCACATTTGCGTGGAGTGAGTGTGTGAAACAATTTAAGAAAACCACCCCAATTCACCCGAATGAGATTCGAACCTCGATCCTCCCGTCCTCAGCAGTCTAGCTCAACATGAAACTTGCGCGTTAGCTAACTACGTCACCGAGGCGGGTCACATTTGTATATATATGTTTAAACTTTTACTGGGTAGGAAACAAAACACAAATTGATTATATGCGCCATCGACAAATGAATGAATAGTGTAAAATTGATATAAATGTTTTGTATACACATTGAGAGTTCCATCAGCAAGTATGGTGGATGAATTTTTACTTAGGAATTTTAAGTTTGCTTCACAAGTTGCAAAAATTATATCTCCTTTATATTTCAAAATTTCTCATTTCAGTTTATGTAAATTTCAATTTATTTTAATTTATCGATTGCTTCGACTAATGATTTTGGTTTTGCAAGATACTTTTTATGCTTTCACGATATATTGCTAGCCTTGTGTTATTGACGTCTTTTTTAGCAACTTCATTACTTCCAGTGCCCATTAGTACATTTCTAATAATTTTAGTTTGTCTTTCAGTCAAATTATCAACCAATTTCCACTTACATTAATTCCTTAGAACATGATTACTATGCTGCCTCTCTTCAATCTCTAAATAGTACTTAGTGTTCACTTACAGTTACTTGTAGTACATCTTCTTTAAAAAATTCCCACTGACTAATTCACGATACTTGTATCTTCTGACAAATATTAATTTATTGACTTAACTTGTCCCCGTCACTATCACTCACACAGCTGTTGAGGAAATAAGTTCAAATATGTAACTGACATGAAGAGGATTCCAACACAATACAACTCAAATTAAAAGCGAGGTTTGTCGTTCGTGAACGAACAGGTCAAATTGAACTATACAGATAAGCAAATTAATTTTAAAAGTGGTAATGAAGTTGCGAGTCTAGTTGTCTAATGTAAATGGTCAGATGTCAACAAGTGGTGTTATACCATATAGGGCTCAGAGACTAAATACAAACAATGGTGCACTTTTAATGCACCCACCTTGTGCGCTTTTGATGCACTCCAAATCATGTAAGTTACACAAATTCGGCCTTTGCACTTTCACCATGTAGCCACTAAAATGACGTCACGATGGCCTCTTCAATTATGCACACATTGCTACGTCATTGAAGGAAATGTGTTGCTAATTGCATAGCATGTCTTTCCTATTTGCTGTATATTTGATGAGTGGTTCAGGAGTGGTTTTTCAAGTGGGGAGACGAATAAGAACGAATCGATAGAACTTTTGGGGGAAAGAGTGCGAAATATAATTCTTCCTTTCCATTTGTGTTGAATTCACCCTTAAAACTTTTTATTTTTTTCATTGGGTTTATTAATGGGCACTTTTTGAATTAATTTCTGATATCAGTAAACAAGCTACAAAATAAATACATGGATTGAAGGTCAAATGGCCTGAGGTGCCAGGAATATGTTATGTTTAGATATATACTAACAGACACAGACTATATAAATACATTTTACAGGGTTTTTTAATAGTATTAATTATAGATATATTAAACCTTATAATTTCATACATACAGCATATTACCAGAATAAATGTGTTGAGTTTAAAATTAAGGGCTGATATTGCGATGATTTAATTGTTATTTTTGTATATTTTTAGGTGAAAAAATAAATTTCACTTAGCCAAAAATCAAGGGTTTACTTCTCCCGTCCAGGTATCATTTTTCAACTAGTGTTAAAATATTGATCCATTGTAAAAAAAAACAGGTATCCCATTTAAACTTTCAGCCCATTGGATTAAGATGTTAAAAAAGTCATTTGTTAAAGGTTTTAAAAAATGCACATCTGTCCGAGATATCCACGTATTTACAGTTGCGGGGTGGTGATTAAAAAAGTATAATTTATAGGAAATATAGCCACATTTTTATGCGAATAGGAAGGGGGGAACCATTTAGTAAAACACACTCTCAGTATACTACTGGGCTTGGAACCCCTACCTCCCTAACATTAACAAACCAGACCCAGACAATGTTGACGCATTAGTCCGCGTGTCCCTCGATGTGGATTTTGAAGCAGATGATTAACAAATTTAAAACAAGGATTATAAACTTTAATCTAGTGACTGCACGAATCTGCACAGTACCAAAATTAATCATTCATCATCTGCCCATACTGGTAGGCACGCGGACTAAATGTCAAGCTCATCTAATCTGGTTTGCCGGTGTGGGTTCAAGTCCCAGCCAGGTGTTAAAGAGGTGTATTTTCATGAGTGGTTTATCCATTTACCCTTCAAGCGAATGTGGGTAGGCTACATTTGATCTAAATGTTACCTTGCTCATTCCTACCCCATTGGTTTAGTTAAATGATTATCTTTGGACCAACAGTAAAAGTTACATATTATATGTATCATCGAGTTTGTTCCCCTTGCAGATTACGTTTCACACATATCTTTGCAAATGTTTACGATTCATTCTTATCTCTGCGTCAATTGGGTGCGAATTTGAGTACATCCTCTGCAATTTTTCCATCAAAGATTTGACTGTCAACTCTCATATCTATACCAACAAACAAAATAAAATAAATATTTTATAAGAATGAATGGACACAGTTGTCTTCTGGTTAACATTTACTAATGCATTAAAAGTATATTTGTACAGGCATTAACAAAAACCACACCCGCTTTAGAGGACACGTGGGTGAAACGTTACGTTCGAGTCATACGCCTGTGTAATAATTACTCTGATGAGTTAGGAATTTAAAAGGCAGCATTTAGAAGAATTGTACCCAAATTTGCGTGTAGTTAGAGTAGAAATCCATCAAGGGAAAACCGCCCTCAGTACAGATGATACAGCCGACCGGGATCGAACCCCGATCTCCCTGTCACCTTCAGTATAGTCTACTGTCTATTGCTATAGTGATGCCCTAGACCACGTGGCCACCAGATAGGGTCTTATCTTGTCTGATTTGTTGGTGACTAAGTGATAGGGTCTCGAATCCCGGCTGGTATATTAGGGGTGTTTTATTCTTAAATGGTTATTCACTCATTTTCCACGCTAATGGGAGTACATTTCCTGTAAGCTTTACCTTCCTTGTCACTAGCCCTTCAGTATCTGTTGGATATTAAAATATGGCAGGAAAATTATATTCACTATGAGTTTTTAATTTGTACGCGTATAACCCGGACTGGTAGTAGGATGCGGTACTAAAAAAATATTTCAAATTTCAACACAGTTATCGAAATATAATTATTATATATTAATTTTAAGATTAGTCTGCTTAGTCATATTAAATTGAATGGGCATTAATATGAATACACAAGGATTTATTTCACCAAACTAAACCAAAACACTACAAATTGTTCTAGTAATAGACCTATCCTTTAAAAACCATAAGCGCATGCGTAGTAAGCAACTGAGTCGAGTGGTGTCAACGTACCATTAACAGTAGTTGTGGAATGCATGCTAATGGGTTAGGCTTCCCCACATAATTTTGTGTTGAGGTGCCTTAAATAAGAGATAATAATATCTACTATTCATTGTGTCCAGGTGAAAATTAGCGTAAGCCAAGTTTCTTGCTTGTCCAAATCACAGACCAGCGAAAGCTCAGACGTTTTATGAATTTTGTAGAAATTTACAGCTAAATATAGATTTTTAAAAGAGTCGACCCCTTTTTTATGACATCGGGAACGCTGACAATAAGACATCAATACAGTCACCGAGCTACGTAAATTATTACATATATATATATATATATATATATATACCCCAAGTTTCTTACGAACGGACATATATCTAACAGCTAGAAGATTTACTAGATCTAATTGTCTATTAAAATTAACCCTATTAATACCGGCTTCAGTGACTGCATGGTCTAAAGAGTTACTATCGTAATAGACTAGACTGCCAGTGACGGGGATATCGGGGTTTGATCTCGGTAGGGTGTACTGATGCTGGGTTTTTTTCAAACTTGTTTTCCATATCTCCTTTCGCGTAAAGGTGGGTACACTTCCTCTGAATTCAATCTTAACAATCCCTATAACCTTAGTATAATTAGTAAATAAGCGTATAACCCAAACGGATAGTAAGACCTGGTGCTAAAAAATGTTTTAACATAATACTATCAATAATTAAGTAAGATATTATCAATGAGGGCCTTAAAAATATATATATATATATATGTATTTTTCCAACGGTAATCTAAAAGACTATTCGTATCAATCAAGGTATAGATTTGAATTATAAAAATTCAGAGTTAAGGTGCGTTTGTGCAGTACATTCTGAAGGAAGATCTATTTTGATTAGAAAATATCGTATACACAAAAACACAAAAGCTCTCAATAAAAATATGTACAATGTTTGTATTTTACTTTAGTGTTAAATGTTATCAACGGGGTCGCCAACCTAATTGCTGAAACGCGTTGTGGACATACAGAAACCCTGCGATACCTGAGTAGAGAATATTTCCATTATGTCAAAATGTACGAGTAGGTGAAAAGTATCAATAAATATGTCTAAGCAAAAACATTTCATTTTCGGGCTTTTAATTTAGAACACCCTGGAAAATATAGAGTTAGCTCATTTTTTACTTTTCAGGGGAGATTTTGCAGCTCTTAGAATAAAGTGAATGGCTATAAATATAAACTTCCTCTAAACTGCCTTCCTCATTTATATTTAATTGGGGTAATTTAATGCGTATTGCCTGGATAAGTATTAAGACGTGGAGCAAAAACCCACCAAGGATATAAACAACTTAAATTAAAGAGTAGATTAGGGTAAATTAATGTATAGGAAACGCACAGGCCAAAGCCACATTAGCATAGAGGGAGTATTGAAAAACCCTGATGATAAATGAAAACAGCTGAAACCATCCCTAGTGAACCCAAGCAAGATTTGAACTCATACCTACCCAATAGGAGTAAATACGTTTTCGCGACTATTTATGGATGACTTATAGCCTAGGATGAAACTGACTAATTTGTGTTCACTTTGGTGTTTGACGGGGCTCATAAAAATATAATTCACTTTAGAAAGAATTGATATTAATAGATATTTTTAAAGTGCATCATGGGTTTATGGTGACCTAACAAATAAATGAAAATTATCGTGGTATAAGCCTGTACACCGTAATAGTCTCATTTTCATAGGAACATTTATTTTTAACATTGATTCTTACTACCCATTAGGGCTATACGTGTATGTACTAAATACACTAATAATATCGTAATGAGGAAGGTTGGATTTAGAGGAAGTGTACCTGTATTTGCACGGAGAGAGAGATAGTTGGAAATCATTTAGGAAAAATCATCCTCAGTACAACCAACCATGATAGAACCACGATCTCCCCGACATCGGGGGTTTAGTCTATTGTGAGAGTAGCACCCTAGGCAATGCGGCCACCAAAGTTCACAATAACATTACATAAACGGTACAAATAATTCATATTACATGTTATAAAATACCCTTTATATGAACATTAAACTGAATTTTCCCGCATCTGTTGGCAGTGTGTTGATAAAGGTACTGTTTAGAAAACCTACGCCATCACGTGAAAGATAAAACTTGATCATTGCTGAGAGCGTTACTGTCTCCTTATGAATCATCAGTGTTTTTTTATTTCACAAAAATCTACTCATTTAAAATTACATTCATTTTCTAAAATTACTTTATACTAGCCCTATCTTTCGACAAAAAGGTAAATCAATAATTCCACCTGTCTCGATAGTTCATATTCAATTTTTTTTCCATGTGACAGCCACTTTTAGAGTTTATGACATCCACAGTCACACCTGATTTACAATAGGGGGCGTGGCCTCTGGATAAACTAATAGTGTAGAGTAGGGGCCAGCTCTGTCCCAGCGGTCCACCGCACGAACTCTGTACAACCCTGCTGTAGGATCTGAAACATGGCACAATTCAAGTTGGTTACACGATTATTATGAATGCTAGTAGCTTTGTCGTTAAACTCAAATTCACTCCACTAAGAATATATTATAATGGCACAAACTTAAAAAGTTTTTTCTGTCAGTTGTTCAAATGATGTTTATACAATGTCAGCATAGTATAAATTAGTGGCGTCTTGTTAGTGCAATATTTTTTTAATTCCATAAAAACATTTGAATAATGATACATTTATTATTTTTTAACTTATTTATTTTAGGTATTTAACGTCCACTTTCGGAACCGATAAATTATATCAGCACATTAGAATTTCTATGAGTGAGAGCGAAAGGATCTACTAGTTTTTCCGTGAAAGGTGTTTTCACATACCTTTCAGAGTTATTTTATATTCCACAATCGACAAGTAACCGACGGCTTTATTTCATTTTCGAAAGAAGTTGCGGTTTGTATGTTTATCGCTAAAGAAAAATCCGTCGACCACGGCTGAGTTTTAACCCACGAACAGATAATTATATTTGAAGTCAAGATTTAAAGTGTTCCAGAGGTGAGGCAACAACTCTTCTAAAAAGTGTTGACGGGGTATTGAGTGGGGTGGGCGCTTTTATACAAAGTTTAGTGTATATGCTCGTTTTTATTTCGTACAAAGGTTTGTGTACGTGGTCACTGTTTATTACTAATTATTATTATTGTTAACTATTTATTAAACAAGCATTAGACCTGTTTTTTTATTCAAGGTAAAATTTATTTACTATAACTTAAATTAAATGTTTTACTCTAATAATTATCTTATATTTTTAAATATACATACATTATAATTTAAAAAACACTATTTTAGATTTATTTTTTTTTGCAAATTGGTTATAATTTGACTGTATAAAATGATTTAACTCTTAAAATGCTGAAGTAGAATATTTGTTTTGTTTTTTTGTTGTTGGACGCGTCTTACTAATTAAGTATATCAGCATATGTACACTAATTGGGGTAGGGTTTAGGAAGCTATAATTTAGAGGGATGGTATCCATATTTACATTGAGGTAAAGTATGGAAACCATTGAGGGAAAAAACGCCTCATTGCTTCCGGCCAGTACTCGAAACCTTCCTAACCTTCCAGTCAACTGAAAACTAAACCAGACCATCACCTTATTTTTCGTGCCCACCAGCGAAATATTTCCTGTCATGGCCGGGAATTTAACCCCAGAACCTTTACCACAGAAGACGGATTCACTATTGACTTAGTTTGACTGTCGAGTCTGTTCTGAATTATTTGTTTACCACCACGTCTGCTTATACGTTTATATAGTAATTATGTTAATGGTTTTAGGGATTAGGAATGTTACATTTAGAGGAAGTGTACTCGTATTTGCGATGGAGGTAGAGTGAAAAACAATTTCGGAAAAATCTCAGTACACCCAACAGAAATCCGAATCTCAATCTCTCCGTTATCGGCAGTCTAGTCTACCGCGAGGGTAGTACCTTAGACCATGCGGCCACCGAAGAAAGTGTTATTCAGTTAAATTAGTCATGTTATTATATAATCAGTTGGCAGTGACGTAGTTATAGTAAAAATAAGCATCTAACACGACAAGCCGAAAGTCGTGTTTTGTGGGTGTTCTCCAAGGTACGGCATTGGGATCCGGCAGTCTGCTACGTCATCGTGCTTGGACAATACTACTTCGTGATGGAGATTAATAGATTTCTCCATCTTTCTCTCACACTCTTCTAACCACCTCCACTCGCTGATTAATACAACTTCACGAATATGACAGGAGGCCGTGGTTGTTCATTACAGTAGTGTTAAGTCTTATCTACAGTAGCCCCGTGGCTTCTTTAGTGCTGACTGACAGCTTTGAAAAGTTACCATAACAAATTATGTATCCCTACGCCGAACTATATGATCTGCAAAAACATGTGTTTAGCATCTGTCACTTTTGACAGTCAAAATTTAGGTATATACCTAAATGTTGATTGTCGGAAGTCAGCTGTGAGCTGTCAATCAGCACCAAAGAAGCCATGGGGCTACTGTATATACTGTACATCCATAGTTCATCACGTCCCGTACACATGAACGGTGGTGTTTACCTAATTAATACAGCTCAAGTCGACCATTAGTAACGTGTGAATGGCCAGCTATCATGTGAACTCAAAACAAGCAATAACCATTAAAACTGGGGCGTAATACTGGAATACCGTCGGTTGTAGTTGTCAGTGACTTGAGTGAAGAAAAGGTGAACGACTATAAAATGTATAATTTTTGTTTGAAGAACAGTATCTTTTAGTTACTAGAGTTACTAAAAAAAATATAATATATTCATACATCAATCATGTTATCGTCAGCTGTCACTTTTAATATATATTACCAATGCTTAATATAGTTTATTTATTTAGCACCACGTCTTACTATCCGTTCGAGTTATACGCAAATAATCTAGTTAAATGTTATCAATGTTGGCCGAAAATTAATATTATTAGCACCGCGTCTTACTACCCGTTCGGGTTATACGCACTTACGCTAATGTGTAATGGTAGGGTGATTGTGAGATGAAATGGAGAACCTACAGTTTAACGTGGAATCCGAACCACGGTGGAGGCCTGGCATTCCTCACATTCACAAGATGTCTTGTCAGAGGTGAAGGAAGGGTTTGGTATTCAGATAAATCTTTGCCGGGACCGAGGATTGAATCCCGGCCGCCAGCATATAAGTCTGACACCTTACCCCTAGACCACCAGGTCACCTTGGCCGAAAAGAAATACGTTTGAATTTTTCTAAACTGCTCCTCCAACAAAAATCAGGGTATAGTTTTAATACATTAGCAAAATGAAAACAGTATTGTCTTGACTTAAAAATTGATATAAAACGAAACATATTTGTTTATATAAAATGTGTTGAAGAAAATGATTTGATTAAATGTATGTCATTGATATTTTTTTTTTAATAATACCAAACTATTTTGAAGTATTATATTGGAGTTTTAATTCAAGCATACAAAACTGTTTTCAAATAATTTTATTTTGTTTAGTAAAGTTTATTATTCTCAAAACAGGGATTAAAACAATGAATGTGAATGTGCATCGTAATCTTCGTAGCAGCCAATTTTATAGATATTTCGAGATGATTTTCATTATTGATACGGTAGAAGTTTATCTACAAAATTAAGTACGAAGTATATTCCGTGTGTATAAAGTACAGTCATAAGATCTTACAGTAAGATAGTCCTGTGTACACAAGTTTTGATCCGTAAGTCCAGTATTCCGTAAGACTACGTAGAGGTTAGTTGGATTAACAAGAATTGTTTAAAGATCATCATTACTAATGATACCTACTAATTTACCTCGGTGGTCTTGGGGTAAAGTTCTTGCCTCAGAACACAATAATAGTGGGTTCAAACCCAGCCGCGATCGGTGGAGTTTTTTGAGTTATGAAAATCCGTTGCACAACTTACTTCGGAGGAGAAGTAAGCCGTCGGACCCATGTTGATTTTGGCGTGTAAAATAACCCTGGAAGGTTTGTGAAAATCCATTTCACGGTAAAATTGGTAGAACCTTTCACTCTCGCTCATAGAAATTCCTGTGTGCTGATAAAATCAGTCGTTTTAGAAACTGCACGTTAAATACCTCTAACAAATAAAAAATATTTGTACCTGAGAATCAATAGTAAGTATAAACTAAAGTAACAATGAGGTCGAAATTAAAGTATCAATGGCAGAAAAAATGAATATGGACAGGATATTAAAGTTCCCCGTAAATTGACGTGGTATCATGTAAATAAGGAAACGAATTGTATGAACAAGATTGAAATATATTTCGTCAGTCAGCTATTTGAAGTTAGATATCTTAATACTACGGTATTTATGAGAGTGACAGTTCTTAAAATTAAAAAACCACTAAAATAATACCCAATTATCTTAGAATCTGTTTTTACTAGGATAAAAAATATGAACATTTGTTTGAGGAAGGCAAGCTATTGTTTCTGGCCATTTTCTTTAATCTCATAATCTCGACATTTCATGTAAAGCGTAATAAAATAATGAAATAATTATAGGAGTTGAAATGTGGTGTTTTTAATCAATAAGGAACATATTGACATCTTCCACCATTTTAGCGTGAACTAAATTTTCATATTACAAACCCTTTCTTAAATAACACGGGATTTCTGAACGTCTGTAACGCGTCTCAGCATACCTATAAGTGGCCCCATTAAGGAGTATAATCAAAAGGAGTTACGGTGCATGTAGACGAGACTTTAGACTCGAACAAATTTTATTCATCTATTTCCTAACTGAAGTGCTTTCCCAAGTTTTCTTTCCCAAACCATTTTAGAAAATGTAATTCAAACCATTACTTATTCTCCCTTCCTTTTTCATCTTTTTGTTGTTGTTCAAAAAAATAAAAAGTTTTTTTTTATTGAAATGACTTGTGAAAATGTTTCTGTTCTAAGTGTTTTATTTTCGAAAATTCCATCTCGAACCATAAGGATACTTACTCAGTGTCAGTTTTATTGTTTGTGTGTATTAATATTATAATCCACCATTTTCATATCGTTGATTTCCTTTTCCGTGACGGGTTTTTTTTTTATGTTCTGAAGCAACAACACCACTAAAACAATCCTAAATTATCTTAGAACGCTCTCTAATGACTAAGATAATAAATGGGACGGTGCATAGACTTTCCCGCTCCATTATCTAAAAATGGAGATATTTACTTAAAACTTGTAAGAAATGTGAAACGAAATAATAGATATTTTCAGAAAATCATGGAAAAAAAGAGCATCACATAGAAAAGAGCATAAATGGAATAATATATTGTGTCGTATAGATATATTCACTATTCACAACCATTCACCAAATAGCATAACAATCAGATACTCTATTTCCCAGACTTTCATTTAAAAATTGCATGTTCTTATAACACTGTTGATTTCATAAAAACATATTAATTATTAAAGTTGTTTATTTTTAGTGGTCCTAAAACTTTACAATGATACGTTATTTCGTATCTCAAAGCGTTGAGGAGCATTTATAAAAATATAAATATATGTTTATGTAAAATACCCTCAAAGTAATTTTATGGTAAAATTAGATGCACCATTTTGTTTGAAATGATAAACAATGCTGTTATACGAATTTTAATTAGAATAATTGGAGCCTATATTCAGAAAAACTAATTTATTCTCTTTACGCTTTCAAGTAAATAACCCTTAATTTTAGTGTTGGATGGATACTTTCAAAAACCCCTCTAAGAAACCTTATTAAAACTATATATATCAAGTTTTATCCTGATTTCTAAAAGGGCTTCAGCACTAGTACCAGTAACAGACAGGAAGAGAGAGAGCACTCAGCATTTCAAAAAACCTTTTTTCGGATTCAGTGAGTCATGAAACACAGACTCTATCAAAATCTTGAATTATATTTTTTATGACTACAATGCTTTCTTCCACTGAGGGGTTGTTTGAGAGTAAAAATGAGTGTATTTATTTAGGAAGTCTAGCTTTATGTTACTAACAATTATTTCTTTGTTCTAAGCACTACGAGATTAAAATCATTGAAAATTGAAAATTAGCTAATTATAATTAATGGTGGTACAATTTTTTAAACATAAAATTTAAAATAATAAAATTTTAAATCAATAGGTGTACATATTTATCCTTCACCTTCATTTTAATGAGAGTCATATTTTGAAATTAAAACCGTTAGTTAAATGATGTTGGCTTTTTGAACGTTTGCAACATGTCTCAGCACTCCGGTAGATGGGGGCGGGAGGGGTGTGACCCTTGTATGAAAGAGGGAAAACATATTACGAGTGACTCTGCACTGTTTAGACCATATTGATAAATATGTTTTTAGCAACAACAAAAATCTAAATTAACAGTGTTACTGTCATACTAAATCTTTATTCAAGAACTCTCTGAATCTTGAGTACAGATAGAACGCGTTGGCTTTAGTTTCAGGGTGATATGCAAGGACGATTCTTAGAGGGTTTTCAAGGACGAGTCTTAGGGAAGAGTGCAATAATGGGTCTTAGAGGCTGAATCTTAGAGTGGTATGCGAGGATAAGCCTTATGGGAATTTGCGAAGCTGAGTCTTAGGAAAGTATGGAATAATAGGTATTAGGGGAATTTGGGAGGCTAAGTTTTAGGTAAGTATGGAATAATAAGTCTTAGGGGAGTTTGCGAGGCTGAATCTTAGGAAAGTATGGAATAATAGGTCTTAGGGGAGTTTGTGGGGCTGAGTCTTAGGTAAGTACGGAATAATAAGTCTTAGGGGAGTTGGCGAGGCTGAATCTTAGGTAAGTATGGAATAATAGGCCTAAGGGGAGTTTGCGAGGCTGAATCTTAGGGAAGTATGGAATAATAAGTCTTAGGGGAGTTTGCGAGGCTGAATCTTAGGTAAGTATGGAATAATAGGCCTTAGGGGAGTTTGCGAGGCTGAATCTTAGGGAAGTATGGAATAATAAGTCTTAGGGGAGTTGGCGAGGCTGAATCTTAGGTAAGTATGGAATAATAGGTCTTAGGGGAGTTTGCGAGGCTGAATCTTAGGGAAGTATGGAATAATAAGTCTTAGGGGAGTTTGCGAGGCTGAATCTTAGGGAAGTATGGAATAATAGGTATTAGGGGAATTTGCGAGGCTAAGTCTTAGGGAAGTATGGAATAATAAGTCTTAGGGGAGTTGGCGAGGCTGAATCTTAGGGAATTATGGAATAATAAGCCTTAGGGGAGTTTGCGAGGCTGAGTCTTAGGGAAGTATGGAATAATAAGTCTTAGGGGAGTTGGCGAGGCTGAATCTTAGGGAATTATGGAATAATAGGCCTTAGGGGAGTTTGCGAGGCTGAGTCTTAGGGAAGTATGGAATAATAAGTCTTAGGGGAGTTGGCGAGGCTGAATCTTAGGGAATTATGGAATAATAGGCCTTAGGGGAGTTGGCGAGGCTGAGTCTTAGGGAAGTATGGAATAATAAGTCTTAGGGGAGTTGGCGAGGCTGAATCTTAGGGAATTATGGAATAATAGGCCTTAGGGGAGTTTGCGAGGCTGAGTCTTAGGGAAGTATGGAATAATAAGTCTTAGGGGAGTTGGCGAGGCTGAATCTTAGGGAATTATGGAATAATAGGCCTTAGGGGAGTTTGCGAGGCTGAGTCTTAGGGAAGTATGGAATAATAAGTCTTAGGGGAGTTGGCGAGGCTGAATCTTAGGGAATTATGGAATAATAGGCCTTAGGGGAGTTTGCGAGGCTGAGTCTTAGGGAAGTATGGAATAATAAGTCTTAGGGGAGTTGGCGAGGCTGAATCTTAGGGAATTATGGAATAATAGGCCTTAGGGGAGTTTGCGAGGCTGAGTCTTAGGGAAGTATGGAATAATAAGTCTTAGGGGAGTTGGCGAGGCTGAATCTTAGGGAATTATGGAATAATAAGCCTTAGGGGAGTTTGCGAGGCTGAGTCTTAGGGAAGTATGGAATAATAAGTCTTAGGGGAGTTGGCGAGGCTGAATCTTAGGGAAGTATGGAATAATAAGTCTTAGGGGAGTTTGCGAGTCTGACCAATTTTAACGAAATTTTATATAGACATTATTTGAACCTAAGCCAAACAACGTATTATATTATTAGAAAACATTTTGGTTATTGTCCTGAGGCACTGTTGTGTTTTAACTCGGATGAGTCACACCACTCCATTTTTCAAGGCTGATGAGTGATGATGGTATGAACTGCCGAAAGTTATTTTATTAATGAAATGTATATGAAGGCATGGTGGACAAAATAACTAGCAATAATATTTCATTCATTTATTTTTTAAATGTTCAAAAACTTTTTAAATACTACTGGTTTCGATTTTTTTTAATGTTACATGTCTTTTATACTTTTTTAAACTCCATTAACATTTTAATCAAGTTTTGACTATTTACTTTTATAATATTGATTACAACTTTGTGTTTATGATTTTAACTCTGAATAATTATTCTTGGTTTTAATATATATTTATTAATCTGGTTCATTCATTTCACTATACATTTATGATTTTAGTTCTAACTAAAGTCAAACATAATTTAACGTATTTTTGTTTTTACAATTTGGTTATCTGTTTCAAAATTAGGCCCGCTCAAATATGTTGTATTTAATAGCTCATCCCATGTATTTTGAATTTAATATTTTGGCATTAAAAGACTGACTTATTAATACACGCGAACGTCGGTTATTATTTATTAAATAAATTACATTTTAAACAAAGAAATAATCTATTTTCTACTAAGCTTGATTACTTAAATGTATTAGTAAGATATTTAACTTGCCATCCAATCAGTGTTTTTTTCCAAAAAGAAATAATTCTAAGTTTGTAGATCTACAAAATTCTGCACCTCTGACAAGACATCTTGTTAATGTGAGGAATGCCAGGTCTCCACCGTGGTTCGGATTCCACGTTAAGCTGTAGGTCCTTCATTTCATCTCACAATCACAATTACACATTCGCGTAAGTGCGTATAACCCCAACGGGTAGTAAGACGCGGTGCTAATAATAATAATAATAATAATAATAATAATAATAATACAGAATTCTGCTACGTCAAAATGCTTTAAACCAAACTCATGGAGTGAGCAATATATATTGTTCGTAAAACTACTAGTAGTTTGATTTATTTTTTCAACAACCAAAATTACAATATTTTACTAGTACAGAAAGGGAAAAGGCAAATAATTTGAGATATCGGCATGTCAATATACTTTCGTCACCTTTGAGAATATGTATACACTATTAGGGCTGAGGGGTAATTGGTCTCGCGGGCTCACTTGTTATGCATGTAAATTGGGGGTAGTTAACTCGTTTCTTTGTCTTGGGTTTCTTATACGATGATTGTACTTACTATAGAACGAGGAATCTGACCCAAGGAAACGATAAAATAATAACTAATACTTTGTCTACCCTAGTTTACTAGTTCGAGAAGATTGGTGAGTAAATTAATAATGTTATTAATACTATGTACGGATGACCTCATTCAATTGTCAAAGAGGCTATATTGGTTCGAATCCTGTTTCTTATCAGATGCTATTTAAATAATTTATAGAGTATGTGTATCTAAGATATGATTGCTATTTTCTTTAGGTTTATAGTTCTTTAAATTGTGTTTTAGAAAGTGTTGGTTTCCCTTTTGGCTATATTGTATGTTCTTAAATTATGCTATTATTTTAAAACATTCAAGGGACGGTTCACTAATCTAGATACGGTGGAGGCTTATGTTGATTCCAAAACCTACGCTATTAATAACTTTTATAAAAGTAATTATTTATACTTTTTATTTAATATTTTATTTAAAGTACACTTTTTAGAAAGAGGTTTAAAATGGCAAATGGGTTCCAAACTAACTAATTAACTCCAAACTAGAAATGTCACGATACCTGTTTTTCTTGATTCCTATTCTTAAGTTCAACCCTGATTTTTCGATTCTCGATTCCGATTCTTAAGTATATTTTTTCAATTTTTTTCCTGCACCGGGCCCTATTACATTAGGGGTGCACGAACATACAAATACAGAAGTAAAAAAGAAAAAAGGATGTAAATAGAAGTAATGAAATTTAATGAAACAACATGATACATGACAAGTATTTTGCACGTAATCTCAATAAGAACAGTCTATACAAACTAAGTAAGATTTTAGGTAACATTGCCTAAGTCTGGGCCAACAAGGGGCGTGAGGCGCCAGAAGGACTAACTCAGACAATAGAGTTACATTACTGGCCCCTCAATCACAAGGCATGTTGGCCACGCACGTTTAGTTATGACTTACATAGGGCAAGTTCAAGTCCCGTTACATACGAGGGCCTAGAATACAGACCAAACCCCTTACAAGAGGCTCAACCAATTTACATAGGTATATTTAAACCTACGGGCCATGCCCGGTCGGGAACACGTCCCACAGTTTGATCACCTGAAGGGCGGTCAATATCACAACTCATACAAAAGTAACAAATGACAGCTCCAGCCGCGCCAGAGGGGCAGAGACGGCTCCTACGCTGTATACTCCAAAAGGGAGTAATACTGCTTAGCAACATAGATAAAACCGCGGGCCAATCCTGAGAAGCATGAGCGGCCCACAGTTTACCCACTCAACACAAGTGCGTGGAATGGCAATCGTACCTAACTAGGTATAGATCCCAGGCCTCCATATAACATGAACTATCTCTTTCCCTGGCAAGCTACCGTTGAGCTACGTCAGTGTCTCGATTTTGACACGGCTTATTGCCTAATGCTTACAAATAAGTTACTCTATTTATCTGGCCATAAAATAAGCTAATCCTAATCCTAATCTCTATATATCCACAACATCTAACAGTACATCTTTAACTCCTAACTTGAAGTTTACGTAACTCCTAACTTGTAGTTTACGTGGTACCTCATTAACTCCTAACTTGAAGTTTGGATGATACATTCTTAACTCCTAACTTGTAGTTTTACGTGATACAGTCTCAACTCCTGACTTGAAGTTTGGACGATACATTCTTAACTCCTAACTTGTAGTTTTACGTGATACAGTCTCAACTCCTGACTTGAAGTTTACGTGATGCATTCTGTCGTACAATAGACTACTTCAGTAATTTGTTCCTGTCTCGTGGATCCATCTCCCCGAACTGTATTTCTACGTTGATCCAATGAGTTAGCTGACGTGACGAGAGTGTGCTGTGATCCAACGGCCCTGATGGTGTCCAGCAGGATTCTGTGTTTCTTCCAAGCGGCCCAGCGGATATATACCATGAGAACCCCACGTGATGGGGTGAAGAGAAGGGGAAAAGATCTTTTTTATTCTGGAACATCGACTCGCGTCGGCGAACATCGTTCACGGCGCTTTCAGTTGATTGAAGTTCGTTGTCCGGCGCGGAGCTCTTGCCTGAGGTCACGCCCAGCCAGTTCCCTCGATGTTGTTGTTTTCAGCGGGGCATCAGACTCGACGGAAGAGTTGGTGAAGTAGGTATGTAAACAAACACACGAATGTTATGGGCGTAGCATTCAACACTATTATTTCATTTGTTAACTCTTGACGACTTGTTTGTAACACAAAAATATTCGTGTTTTACTTTTGAACGGGGCTAAGCCAGATTATCCCGTTACAAACTCCAAACTAGAAATGTCACGATACCTGTTTTTCTTGATTCCTATTCTTAAGTTCAACCCTGATTTTTCGATTCTCGATTCCGATTCTTAAGTATATTTTTTCAATTTTTTTCCAAGCACCCAACCTTATATAAAAAAATATGTAGGTATTCAACTTCAAACATACAAAAAATAAATAACGTTTATATTAATACCAAAAATTCAATTCTAACCAACAAAATATCAATTTGACCAATTATTAACTCATATGATCAAAATAAAAAAATTAATGGGAATTCGCTTATAGTAAACATGTATTATTACCTACAAATGAAGACTCATTGAATCAAACATTTGTAAGTAAAAAATAAATATATTATTATTATTATTATTATTATTTAGCACCACGTCTTACTACCCGTTTTGGTTATACGCTCTAAGTGCTAATTACGCTAATGGATAAGGAATTGGGAAGTTTGAATTAGAGGAAGTGAACCCGCATTTGCGTGGAGGGAGAGTGGAAAACCATTTAGGAAAAACCACCCCAGTTCACCCGACCGAAATTCGAACCTCGATCTCCCCGTCCTCAGCAGTCGCGCTCAACACGACAAGCGCGTTAGCCAACTACGCCACCGAGGCGGGTAAAATAAATAAAAAAGTAATAGTAAACACTTGTTGAGAGCACAAGTCTATTCAATTCATCAAATAGGATCGTTAAATGAACGTGCATTGTTTTGAATTAATTACAGCGGAAAGAAAATTTAAGTAAGTAGCAACTTAAAATACTTAATTAGGGTTACTTGAAAATAAAAACTTAATCTGTAATTATTATTAGTCAAATAAAAGAGAATAGCTTTGTAAAAACAGTCAAAAGCATTTTGTTTTATGATATTTAATAGTAATTTGTTACTGTATAGAAAATCTAACGTGCCTGATATCCAACTCCTCCCTCAATGTGAAACTTGGGATTCGACCATTTAAATCAACACATGGTCACTTGAAACTTTAATCTCACAATCTTATTTATCAAACAAACCAAAAGTCTTGAAAACTTAAAATCAAAACCAAAAAATACATATAAACTGAAAATTAATACAATAAATTGCTTATTTTATAACAGAAAGAATAACACATTTCATATGTCTCAAAAATATAAATTTTCCCGCCATAACTGATCCTACGTACGTCAGCTCGCTAGAAATTAGTGATCACGTGTTTTGGCAGCGATATATCGGACAACACTTTAAATATATTGAATTAAAATAAATATAACGTTTTATCACTTTATTTTTATTAAACTTGTATTATTCAAAGAGCTAAATAAAGCATTAAAAATTGAAAGTGACAAAGACAAGAGAGTGGTCATGTTAATTTGATCGAAATATCGTAACTCTCGATATAACACGTTGTAATGTATCAATTAATGATAGATATATCGATATATTACGGAAAATTACCATCCCAAGTCTACGTAGTATATATCGATTGTTTGTTTAAAATCGATTTATGTATTCTGACAGTCTCACTTGACTCTTCATTTTTTTAAAAGGGTGTGTCAAAGTTGTTAAGTTTTTACCTTTTGTTACTGTCATAATGTCAGGTCTTATTATATCCAATACCATTTATTTTTCATTTAGAACACCTCAAAATGTTAGATTCGTATTATATTCGGAACAATACGGTATATTTACAATTTTCCGGCATTTAAGTGAAACGGCAACTAAACTAATATGAGAGATAATCGATTATTATCGATTATGAATGTTGCCGTTTTGTTTAGGTGCCAGTTTTATTGAGAGCTAAGAATCGAAATAGTGATAATAGTAATGTTAATATCGATTCTCAATTCTTTCGATATCAGTAAGAATCGAGGGTATCAAGGTATCGAAGAATCGAGTTTGACAACCCTACTCTAAGCTAAATATAATATAATATGTGTAACAGAACTAACACATGTACAGGAATATAAACTTACAAACTAACTTAACCTAGGACAGCAACATTCAACACTCAACCATAACACAAGTAATTTTAATTCCTTACTACGAAGGGTATATAAATACCTAACTACACTTCCTCCAGGGTTCAAACTAATCTCCAAGCCATCTTGTCCACCTCACTGACCTCTCAACATAAACGGGACTGAGGTTTGTTCATAGTGTAAATAAATTAAGTCATTCTGCTTTGGTACTAAAGAATTTAAAACGTACATGTTGTATTGATCTTTCTTTTTTATAATAAATATAGATATTTTAACAAAACTACCCGACTATAAATTCTGACTTGTTCTGGTTTACTAAGATAAATATCAAGGTTTATATGCAATAATTCATTCCAACACAACTAATGGAATAACTTAAACAGAATATTGGCAGTAAGCGTCCTTTATAAAACACAAACTTATTTTTTTGCTGACAACATTTATAAAAATATACTGAATGTTATTATTGTTATTTCAAATTTATAAATAATATCTATCAAAAGGTACAGTTTTAGATTACATGACTAGACATAAAAATACATACAAGTGGATCTAGAATCTTTCGTAACTATCAAATAAGATTACCACTATGAAAATAAGACTGTAGGCCACCAGTGACCCCTGAATCTAAACACACAAGGGATTGGGGGTCAGGGGGGGGGGCAAACAAACAGGGTAGAGGGGGAAAAACCGGATAACATTTTGGGGGATACATGATGAAAGGAGCAAAATAAAATTTTATATTTTACCATTCAACACGTAATATATACAATTAATAAGTGATTGATAAGATCTTGGCAAACCTTTTATAGCAAAAATTTTATATGAAAATAATGTTTTTAAAAGAGCGATAAATTTTAATATTTTGTTTATGTTTATTTCATCAATAGCAAAACTATGTTTATTTGTGCTGTATTACAGTATGCTTTATAATAATGATAATATAAATAATAATAATAATTATTATTATTATTACTATAACAATAATAATGAAATTCTCGAATTAATTTTACAAAAATAAACCCAAAAAAAAGTTTGTACTATCTGTCTTATGAACATATCCAAAGAATCAATATACCACAAAAAGCTTGTGGTTTCATTTACTAACACAAATATTAGATTTTAAATTAAATGATAAAATAAAGTTACACTAATTATGACTTGGAAACTAATAAGAGTTTTTATTTTATTATGTTGTTAAAACTTCCTTTTAACTAAATGTTAACTAACTAGAGCTGATGATGTATTATCCCCTCCACTACGCCCCATCCCCGAGGCCAACTCCCGCATTACCCCCCTGACACCTAAAATTTAATTTAGATGCGTCATGTTTACATTGCGATATGATTGGTGCTCTGGACCCTCTCCCGAACTTGAATCCTAGATACCCGCTTTATCATTTTTATAAGTGAATTTAATTAAAATAATTTATCAAAATGACGTTGCATATTTGTGAGGAGGCTTTTTTTTTACTTTTAAATGTCAGAAAAGACACAAAGCTACTGTGAATCGACTATATATATAAAGGCTATTATCGCTGCTTCTTCTCCTAGTGGTATTCCGCCATGGATCAGGCAACCAGCACTTCAAAGAGGTAAACTTGGAGAAAAACCTACCCTTGATAAGAGCTTAGTTATATTCTGTTCACGATAGGTTTTTACCTGGATGACAGTTAGAAAATATATGTTTAGGTTTTGGGTTGCCAACACTTGTAAACGATCACAGTTTTGTTATAAATGTAAAGATCTTTAATTACCTGTTATATATTACATTTAAAATAAAGTAAACATAAGTTTTCTCACACTATTTCATTTTTTTTAATAATTTATTTTTATCCAACTCGAAACAATATTATAAACATAATTAAAAGTACTTATTTTTCGTTTTGGAACATTACTGATTTTGTGTAATATAGTGCACACATCAATACCTTTTAGACCCGCCTCGGTGGCGTAGTTGGCTAACGCGCTAGTCGTGTTGAGCTCGACCTCCGAGGATGGGGAGATCGAGGTTCGAATCTCGGTCGGGTGAACTGGGGGTGATTTTTCCTAAATGGTTTTCCACTCTCGCTCCACGCAAATGCGGATTCACTTCCTCTAATTCAACCTTCCCAATTCCCAATCAATTAGCGTAATTAGTACTTAAAAAGCGTATAACCTAACGGGTAGTTAGACGTGGTGCTGAATAATAATAACACCTTTTAATACAGTCATCGTATTTACTTGGAAAAGAGTAAATTGTTGTCATTTTTTTACATACAATAAATGATTTTATGATTATTTTATCGTATTTTGAAATATTTAACTGAATAAAATATGTTCATCAACTGCGTGTCCGCATCATTGTAAAAAACTTGTTTACCGTCATGTTCAACCATATGGTTTAGATTCGTCGGTCACCATTTTTAAGCTATGTTCGTTAGAGGTTTTTGTGAGAATGGTGTTAATATTTTTTTAAGGGGAATATAATTATAAATAAACATTGTGTCCGACCTCAAATAAATATATAAATAATATCGGCCTAAATTACTGTGGTTAACCCTCACATTAATATATTGCCATCTGTTTTCATTACAGTCATCCAGAGTGATAGATGTCAGCTGTTGGCGTAGTGATATATTAGGGATTACTTCTAGTAACATTTCGAGTTGTCATCCAGGTAAACTTAGGTCATGAATGACTTATACTCCATCCGGTGATTCTTTTAAATGTTTTTTTATATACGTGCCACACCAACTTTATTAGCAAATCAATCCAAGGAGTATAGCTTATGAGTAATATTAGAGTAAATTTATCCACATTAGCGTACAAAGAGAAATATAAAACCACAATTTAAATCGCATATGAAAACCCCACTCCTTAGTCAAAAGATTGGGATGATATAACCAACCTCCTTGTAAGCGGCGACAAAGTACAATGCGACTCTAACGACAGTTGTTGAATATCTGTAATGAGCATACCAACATTAGAGGAGGAACTTTTTTAATTAAGAGAAAAACTTGTCATCAAATTCCAGGACGCCTTTGATAAGATATTCAAGAACTGTTGATATCACCATGTGAAAAAAATTAAACAAATGTTTCTAATGGAGATTCTTTCTTATATTGACCAAAAAAGTTTTAACATAAAAACTGCAAAAACACTTACCTTTTCTCGTGTTCCCCACATTCACACCTTAAACTTCTCGATCTTCGCAACGATTATTTTGAGCGTGTGTTTTTTTTAGTATAAATAAATGTGCTAATATTTTAGTTTTATTAGTGATAGATGCCCTAGTAAAAGTTTGAGCTATCGTAAATTACATCAGTTGATTTAATGGCACAATATGAATCAGAATTAGCCGGAAAAATAGATGAGTAGAACCAACTTTAGTCAGACCTGAACCCAAATCTCCAAAGGAAGGACTAGGAATATCAACTGTCCACCTACTCTCTTCCATACCAGCAAATATTTTTTTAGTGTGAGCTTATACTTGAATTTTAAATTCCATAAAACAAATCTAAGGAAGTTCAAGCTAGTTTTAAATTATTTTTAGTAGTTAAATTATTTTTGTTAGAAAATCATTTATACTCTCTCACTTAACAAATTTGTTACCCTCCTCAGATGAATAAAGTAATTTTTAACAGAGTCAAAACAGAACATTCTAACAATTTAGATTAGTTATGCGTACAACCCGAACGGGTATAAAAACGCGGTGCTAGAAAAAATAGATTAGTTAACACCAGTAAATTACCTTTAAACAGATTTTTACCCAAAAAATCAGTATACATTTTTATTTTTCATTCAATCATTTTCAAGCACTCCACAGATATTCATTTTAAACAAAATCGTTAAAACCAGTTTTAAAAAATCTATACAGTAGAACCCCCACTATACGGATGCTGATTATCTGGACGACCGGTTATTTAAATTCATATCACAGCAACGGTTTTCTTTAAATTCTGAAGAAAAAAAAGTTTAATAAAATTTGTCTAACTTTTCATTCAGAGATTTATGTATGGAATGTAATTGCTTTTAAAATGTCCAATGGTTTATTTTTATGTTGTATTGTATAATAAATACATAATATAGGATGTAACTTATTTTATGATGTGTTGTAAGCACATATTAGTACATACGTTATACTGCTTTTTGGTACTAACTTATATTTTAAATACAGTATTTTCATATGGACTAACTTTTTTCTTCTTAAGGTGCGGCAGAAGGGAGCGCGGGTAATTTTACAGTTTTTATAGCATTCAACTATTTTGGCCAAAATAAATCAAATATTTCTCCAGTAGCAACATAGAATTTAGTTGTATGCACATTCTAATATAAACAGATCTTGAATATCTGTCCAGGGTGTCCTGGAATTTTGTCAAAACATTTTAAATAAAGCGAAATGTTTTGACAAAATTCCAGGACACCCTCAACAAATATTAAAGATCTGTTGATATTAGCATGTGCAGAAAACTCCATGTTGCTACTGGAAAATATTTTATTTATTTTTGCTAAAAAATTTCAATTCTATAAAAACTGTAAAAATACTTGCGCTCGTTTCAGCCGCGCCTTAAGATCAGTTATCCGTATTTTCGACCATGTGGACTAATCTAGGTCCTGATTACTCTAGATAATCGTGGCTAAAGTGTAATTTTAAAAAAATCGTTCATTAGTAAATAATTTCCTGCATTAATAATAGAACATTCTAAGATAATTGGGGATTGTTTTAGTGGTTTTTAAGGTTTCGGAATTATTATTCCCATAGTAAATACCACAGTGGGAGGATATTTCTTTTCAAGTAGGCGGTACTCTAAAGTTGGGCTGGTCACTATTAATAAATCTACAAGCCAACAATGAGAGGATAATATACTTGTGACTTATAAAATTGTGAGCTTGTCGTTTTACTAAACATGCCACAGCGATTCATTTTACTGCGAACCTAGCTTCTAAAGGCTTGCGGTTGTACTTAAAGAAAATAACACGACATTGAATAAATAGGCCTAAATCAGGCAACTTAGATATAATGCCGCATTCCATAAGTCGAGAAGTTTCAAAGCACAGTCTATTTATAACCTAATCTCCACACAGGTAATTATCAACTACACTAAGCTCATATTCACAGCTAGACATGTTCCAGACTTTCAACTCCTAGAAACTGTCCTATACGATTTTCCGAAATTAATATTAGGGTCACGACCCTATAATAGATTTTAAAAACTCTCTTATGTGAAGACATAAAAAAGAACACGTGTTTTATTCGAAACATCCCACAACACAAAAACTTTGTAGATTTGTGGGCATTTCATAATTTTACGTAAGTATACAGCCTACGCATGCGCTGATCCGATAAGCACACGGTAATGAATCCAAAGACACAGTAATATTATTAGTATATGAAACGCCTAGGGTGCCTTAAATTTATAATTAGTGTACCATGACACAGATCTGTACACCTATGGTATTCGAATCCTAAGCCCTCTGTCACTGGCAGTCTTAATTGTTAAGCCTATTTTTATAGCCTAATTTTACCTGTCTTTTTAAGTATTCTTGATATGGTCTTTAAAAACATAATAAAAAGCTATATTCAACAATGAAATGGTCTTCATAAATAGTGGCCTTTGAACTATGTATACACAAATTATTTTTCCAGGGTGTACCAACATTCATATTAAATGCTCCAAGAATTTAAAAGTGTAACAAATACAGTGTTATGTTGTTTTACAACACAGTCGAAATTTCCCTGTCCGATAAACGGTTTGTACATTGCATTCGACTCACCCGAGGCGTGGCTGGAATTGTTGACAACATATTGGAATGACAAGAAAATGAGCTCTCTTGTGTTCACCTTGTGGAATATTAGGGGATTCATCTCACCACTGGAATATTCCACTTCATAGCTTGAAAGACACCTGCAACAAACATTTACATGCACATTAAGCCTATTCTACATACGTTTTAAGTTCCGTGTACGTATAGTCCTTAAGTACATTTGATTTTTTAATTGTACGTAAGCCGGCCTCGTAATATAGTGGTAAGCACCTCTGGCTGATAATCTAGAAGTCACTGGTTCAATTCTTGGCTGGTACCGGGGGACTTTTATCAAAAAATGAATAATTCTCATATCCCACAGGATTTGGATTAGGCTTAAGCTACGTTAAGATTTTCATTGGCTTCAACCAGTCATATTCACTATCACCATCACGTCATCTCATCGGAACATAGAAAGAGCCTCTACAAAAAAAATGTACCGTTAATACATTCGGGCGTCCCTGGGCTCATTAGTTCATTAGTACTGGTCAATCCTTCCGCTAATTGAATTACTGATTGATGTAGCCCAAGCAGGTTATTATTATTATTATTATTATTATTATACACGCACTCTGTATATAGTACTTAATCATGTGATATCGTGTAGACCACAGAGATAATATGATATGCTGTCCAATCAAACTCATTGAAATAAATCAACTTAAAGAGTAAATTTTATAGGCACAATTCACATTTCCCAATTATTATTTTTTCTGTTGTTTTAGTTAAAATAACGATAGCCTATTAAAGTTTTCACGGAATGGCTATTTACTGTAAATAAATGATGATACGTTTATAAAATGGTGATTGTTTCCTTTCCTATCACTGATACTTTAATTTTGATTTGTATATAGATTTTAGATTATCTGTCTACTTGTGACTGGATCTTCGTAGCCTACCATAACGACAGTTCTTAAGGTAGGACGGATTATGACGCTATAAAAATCCAGCGTTTTTGCAGTTTTATATCAAAACTTCTTTTTTTTTTTCAAAATAGATAAAATATATCTCCAGTAGAAATATTGAGTTTAATTTTCTCCACACGGTGATATCAACCTTTTAAAATATCTGTCAAGAGTGTCCTTAAATTTAATCACAGCTTCTCTTCATTTAAAAAAATTATCACCTAATGCCGTTATGATTATGACAAATATTTAAGAACTGTTGATATCACCATGTGATAAAAAGTAAACTCGATGTTTCCACTAATCCGAATGTATAGTAAATCACCGTGCTTAAAAGAATTACAAAGCTCCGTACAGCTAATCATAGATGCCCATTTAAAAATAATTCCGATTTAAACATCAATGTTTCAAAAGGTAAATGTTTTCTCTTTGATGTTTTACCAACAATGATGAGAGGTTTCAATGCATTATCGATGGTTTCCTTTTAGATGTGTAGCCCAATACACTTGAGAATAAGAGAGCTCCTGAGATGTAGTATGTAGGCAATATGGCAACCGTTAAGTTTGGTGGGCTAGTATTTTCACAAGGGGTACTTTTTTTATTTAAAGCGCTGCTTCTTACTAATTATTCAGGTTACGCGCATATGTGCTAATTACGCTAATGAGTTGAGGGTGAGAAAGGTTAAATTTAGAGGAAGCGTGGGGAGGGGGTGGGAGGGAGGAGTAGAAAATCATTTAGTAAAAACCACTCTCAGTACAACCCGACCAGGAACGAACCCCGATCTCCCTGTCATCGGCAGTCTAGTCGAGGGGTCTTCAAACTATGGCACGCGGGCCGCGTCCAACCCACAGAATGTGTTCACTCAGTCTGCAGGCACATTTATATAATAAAACAATTAATAATGAAAATAATTGTAATGGTGAATACTGGATATTTATAGTGCCCCTGTATGTAATACACATAATACCGCCATACACCATCATATGCACCCGGCGGCCGTACTGGAAACAGCCTTAATTAAGGTGAACAGTTCCTCAGCACTCGCTAGCCGCGTTTCTTAGAGTGTCTGTTGAACGAAGGGTCTCCGGCTTGTACCTTGGGTATTTTTCCCGAAAGGGGAACCTCCCAAAGGTCACCAGGGTTTGGTTAGTTAGGTTTAAGTGTTTCCACTGGTTGAACGCCTTCATATTCACTATTACCATCACCTCATCTCATAGGGACATGGAAATAGCTTTCACGGAAAGGATGTTCGATTAGTACATTCGGGCGTCGCCTTGGTAATGGTACATTAGTACCGGCTAAACTTTCCACTATTGGGCTTCGATTGATGTAGCCAAGACGTGCAGTATTATTATTACTTGAGCTTATTAGGTTTTAAATATTCAAATTATAATTAAATTTCAGGATTTTTATGTAAAATACAGAGTAGGATTCGAGGAAAATAAGATTTAAACTCTCTCTCTAGAGAAAGATAGCCCCATTTTCTCCCTCCGAGTATTTTAAAACAGCTCGTAAAGCATTGCGGACAGACAACGTTATTAATATATAGATTAGCGCTAGATTATGTCTTGAGAAATTTAGGATCCAAACTCCCTTAAAATGTAACGAGAAAATAGAGGAGGGCTAGAAATTGAAATGTCTTGTTATAAATAGCTTCCTATCTTTTCCTCTTTTTCTGTCCTCTCCTTGTCGCAATAAAATTAATGGATGCTGACCACAGCCGTTCTTTGAAGTGCCCAAGGTGGGGTGAAGGGGTGAAACGGTGGGGGTGGCTTTATTCCTCCCTCAGTGACTCTATTTTGTTGTATCTCTTCTTCAAGGATCTATGGCCATTTGATTAGAAACATTTATTCAGCAGAAATGACTGAGTCTAGTTACAAATGAGATTCGATTTATGTATTGCTAGCATCAGCGTTATTGAAGGTTAAGTCTAAGGATTAGGGATGAGAAAGTGCACCAGCATTATCCTGTAAAAAATAGTGAAACTATGGTTAAAACTACTCACAGTGCACCCAACTGAGGCTTGAAGCTTGATTTATCTTATCATCAGCAATCTAGTACTCTATATTGATAGAGTGATGCCTTAGAGCATGCGACCATTGATGTATGTTGTGTGTGTGTGTGTGTGTGTGTGTGTGTGTGTGTGTGTGCATATATATGTATATGTATGTATGTATGTATGTATGTATGTATGTATGTATGTATGTATGTATGTATGTATGTATGTATAAGTGAATATTTGAGCTGTGTTTTAGTTAGTTGGTTTGTTTGTTTGTTTGTTTGTAAGGTATTTTATAGTGTTTTTACGACCAATAATAGGTCTTGCTTTTGAATCTCAAATGATTTTGACAGGTTAACCCGAAAGGAAGGTGAGAGTTGCGGAAATAGTTTACTTGACCTGTCAATATAGCTGACATACGGGATAGAATAGTATGATTGTGAGAAGAACCGTAGACGTTAGTTGCTAAAGATACTAAAAGCATTTTAGTATATTTATGTATTAGGTCATGCTATCTTCAGCTGTCACTTTTGATGGATATTTTCAATATTTATGGATAAAGTTAAATGATATCAATGTTTGGCGCTGATGAATATGTTTGAATTTTCTCTACTGTTCTTCCAACCAAAATAAGGGTATAAGTGATAACGGATTACCCGTGTTGTCTTTAAGTTGCTATTAGCAAAGATACATAATATTATATTAATCGTTTTTGGTAGATTCCATCCCATTTGATTTTTTTATACAAACTTCACACAATCATTATAAGTTCTTAAGTAAATTCCTTCCTGTCTAATAAGGGTGCTATGTAAAATGGTGTATCTTCCTCATACTGCCTTGGGTAAAGAATTATTACACCCTCCGCCGATCCTATAGATAAGTCCCCTAAACTATAGGATAGAGAGGATGCAACAATACAAGGAAAATAACAACTGTGAATAGAAAAAGTTTATAACAAAATATTCTTTTATTGCCAAAAGTATTAAATAAACACGGAAAGGACGGCCTTAATTTAAAACATTCTATAGCTACTATTCTGAAAGAAAACATTGATATATTTGCGTCGGACTTAAGGTCCTTCAAACATAACGTTGTGACTGGTTACTCATAACCAGTAACAAGTCTTAAGGTCTTTCAAAGAGTAAATTAACAACAAGTTTTACCTATGTTCCCATGACATACCGAACTCAACTAACCTTCACGTTAATTCAAAATATTACAAATTTACATCAAAGTTAAATCAACTTGATCCCAACATAAGGTTATCTAAGTAAACATAAAAATTACTAAGTCTAACGCAATTAGCATTTACGTTAACTATACATTTAACTAATATATGTAGGCCCCTCTTTCATGACCTAAATAACTCTTGTAAAACAAACATAATATAAACAAGGTGAAAAGTTCATTTCTAAGATTCTACATTTAACGTTATTTCCTAACAGTTACATTTAAATAGCGGCAAAACAACTTTCAAACTTTCTTCCCTAACTTTCTACATTTCTACGGTGATCCCTAAAATGATCCTACATATTTACAATTTACAATCCTACACCCTACACCTGACCGACGAGTAGTGATAGTTAAAGTGAAGTGAACATTTACTTTACATATTTACAATAAGCAATCTATCCTACTCCCTACACCTGTCCGACGAGCAGTGATAGTGAAAAGTGAACATGAACTTTACATTTTTACCATAAACAATCTATCCTACTCCCTACACCTGACCGACGAGTAGTGATAGTGAAAAGTGAACATTCTCGTTACATATTTACAATAAACAATCTATCCTACTCCCTACACCTGACCGACGAGCAGTGATAGCGAAAAGTGAACTTGAACATTCTCATTACATTTTTACAATAAACAATCTATCCTGCTCCCTACACCTGACCGACGAGCAGTGATAGCTAAAAGTGAACTTGAACATTCTCATTACATTTTTACAATAAACAATCTATCCTGCTCCCTACACCTGACCGACGAGCAGTGATAGCTAAAAGTGAACTTGAACATTCTCATTACATTTTTACAATAAACAATCTATCCTGCTCCCTACACCTGACCGACGAGCAGTGATAGCTAAAAGTGAACATGAATATACATATTTACAATCCTCTTTATAATGAGCCTAAAAACACGGAAACAAAGGGGAGGGGTTTTCACTTCCAACTCAGTTACGCTCAAATAGTCCATTACGTCATTCTGACACAACTTCGTAGGTTTTCCCAGCCGCTGATTGGACGCGTCGTTGTCGCTCTGCAGTATTCCCTTTCTCGACCAATGTGCAAGCTTGAAAGTTCGGCGTGGCATTTTCATATCCCTCCGCCAGACGGCAAACCAGGGTTAGTTGATTTGGCAGAGGGGGGTCAAGTAAACATTGGCTAGTTTATTTCCAATGTTCGGGCTGAGTAGATCGTTGAGCACGTTCTCCGAGATGTAGTTGCCCAACTCTTGTTTATTGGTGCGTTTGACTCGCCAGCGGCGTAGCCAGGGGATCTGGACGAAGGTACGTTTTGAACAGTTATTTAACTACACTGTTTATAATGGATTTTTCTGAATGCTGGCTTTGAGTAATTGTTGGGGCTAGATAGGGCTATAATAGAGAAGAATACTATTATAGGTTTCTTGGAGGTTATTTCTGGGGGTGGGTAGTATGTATCTTGGCAATTTTATTAGTGATATTAGGTTAGGTGGGGAGTAATTGTACAATACGAAGCATTGTATTGTTACAGAATGATGCATATAATAAATTATAACAAATTAAATTTAGTAATTAAAATAATGTATTTACATTCCAAACACTTATTTCGACATGACCACATTTTTTTATCCATGTATGGAGGGAAAAACCTACCAAAATAAAATCAATAACATGGTGTAGAAACCAATTATTTGTTTTGTTTTTGTGATTTTTTGATAAATATTTGATTGTTTGTCATACTATTAACTTCAATTTCCTCGAAAAAAAATCTAAGGATACAGAAAAGAAATATTGTGAAAATAATATTCATCAAATTCGGAATATTTTTTTACCTACGAAGCTATTATAAGTTTTATACCTACAAAGTTACATTAAACTTCTAACTTTTTTAAATTTTAGTACCGTATCTTACTACCCATTTGGGCTATACGCCTATATGCTAATTACGCTAGTGGGATAAGTATAAGTAAGGTTGAATGAGAGAAAATGTACCCACTTTTGCGTGGAGAGAGAGAGTGGAAAACCATTCGGGAAAAATCACCCTCAATACACCCTCCCGGAATCTAACCCCGATCTCCCCGTCATTGTCAGTCTAATATATTGCAACAGTGGTGCCTTGGACCATGCGGCCACCGAAACGGGTCATTTACGTTAAAATCAAATGTAAATGTTTTTAAAAATCAATCTTAATACATAAAAGATGGAATTTACGTCTGCCAGTAATAATGTTTGGGTGTGCAAAACTTCAACTTCGCTTCGAAAAAAAAAAAGAATCTGGCTTCAACCATTGCAAAGCTTAGGCCATAAAAATATAAAACACTAAACTACACAGTTCAATCTATGTCAATTTGTGATGTTATTTATATTAAAAATTAGTGTTCATATGCAAAAATCCTTAGTGAATTAATATCATGCTGTGATTAAAAAAAACATTTCAGCTTGGAACAAAAAGTTTCAAACAATTTTGCTATAAACATTTTGAATATTATATTTAGTGTTTGTAAAGTTTTATAAATATGAACTAAGTATTTTTAAATTATAAAACAGAACTTCTATTTGGATTCGAAAATATTTCATATTCTGTTTCGATTCGAATTAAAAAAGTGGACCTCGCACATGGCTAATACATTATATATTATATTATATTGCGTCTACTATAACATACTATTATATACTATATCTATAATATGTTAGTTAGTAAATATTATATTATATTTTAAATTCCAAAACGTTGAACTTATCGTGGATCTATTATACTCCTTGTAGCTTTATAATTCAATTTGAAATAGAGTAAGCTAGACAATTAAACCTGGATCATATTAAACAATGTTTGAAGTAAACCCCCTTAGTTAATTTGTGATTTGATACTGGCAGATCGAGGGTAACTAAATGGTTGAGAAGGAGGGAGAGGGGGAGGAACAGAATAAAGTCCGTTCACGGCGGCTTTGGCCTTTTCTGACAGTTGACACTTTCAAGTATAACATATATGTCATGTTAACTTTAGCAGGATGTATTAGTTACAGTGAAGCGCGTTCTCACTTTCGAAAACAATAGAACAATATCCAGCGTGGGTTTTTTTAAATTTACGATCCTTACATTAAAAAAACTCGCAGTTTCGAATAAGACACGTCTTAAAAGAATTCTCTTACACGTGTTGCAATTTTTTAAGACACTGAAAGTGACCTTTGTCGATTTATTTCTACCAAGGGAAATTGCTCGGGATGGGGTAGGGGAGGGGGAGGGGACGCTGCTCCCTCAGATCGCGACAAGGGTTGCAAGGAGACCTCGCGGCTTCCATTCCATCAGAGAATCACTCGTGACCACACCAGTAAACAGATCGGACGTGTGTTAAAACACTCGCGTAGTCAAAGGGTTGGAGAGGAGCAAATCACGTCAACTCAACTTTCGTTATTTAGATTAACTATTCAAATGTTAGTCAGAATCAAAGTTTGGAATTAATTAACACTAATTATCTGTTATCTTGCACTTAAATCAAACCCAATATAACCGTTGGTAGGTTACGTGAAATTAACTGGCGCTCGAACACAATGTATTTAAATATTTAAACCTAACGCTGAATCTGGAGATAGGTCGAAACCATTTTTTCTAGAATATGGATATTTATTTTACCTATTGATTTCATATCCGAATCCTAGAAGACAAGATAATCGTAAAGTATAATTTTCTTGTTTCTCAATTCTGACTTTTATTATGTTAATTCTTTAGTCTCTAATAGGAAACAGGAAATGGAACTAAGCTCGGTGCACATGAATTGCAGAACATCTAATACGGGTGCACACGAATTGCGGAACGACTAATACAGGTGCACATGAATTGTGGAACAACTTATCTGAGCCCGGTAATATCCTTATACGAATTGCGGTGTAAAAATTAAATTCATAATAACTTTGTTCAGAATGGAACATAGAAGTTAGGTTAGGTTGGGTTAGGTTAGGCTAGGTTAGGATACGTTAAGCTAGGCTAGGATGGGTTAAGCTAGTAGCTAGGAGTTGAATGGGATTACAGGTTCTCACGCAATTCTTGTGGACCTGCTTATGGGTATATTTTATTCGGCAATTTGAGGGGGCCCACTAAACTATAGCCAAAGGGTTAGTTCACATTCAGTTGTAAATTAATGATATGAGGTCTGGTTGTTGGGTGACTCTTACAGTCATGTAGAGATAAACCACCAATCAACATTATAATAGCTATAAAAATATATTCAAAATTTTATAATAAATAACTAAAAATCTATATTCTGAAATGTTGACAAATTCCTTATTCTCAAGAATCCTAAAGATTCGAGAGACTTGAAGGGGATCCCCCGAATCTTCCCATC
>CABFVX010003288.1:50584-61187 GCA_902151425.1 Timema shepardi
TCCATATTAATTCACCTTTACACCCACTTCAGTGGTTAAAGAAAGCAGTTATTTTGTTAAATTGGAATAAGTGATCACCGTTATCAATACGGATGGAGTATTTGTGATTTTCTGTATTTCTCTAAATAAATATTATGAAGTATTTATAGTTTTCTTTCGGCTGTTATGTTCATAGCTAACAAAATGTAAAGTAAATCCGTGCTATTGACATATTTTGAAAGTCATACAGGTACTTGATAGAATTACTGATGACGATAATTTGAAAGTCTGACGAAAGGTGTATGGGGACAATCTATTAGGGGCCTGTAATCGTAAAAACGCTAAGAACCCCTGGTCTAAGGCATCACTACCGCAATAGACTGGACTGACAATAACGTGGATATCAGAGTTCAAATCCCAGTTGGGTGTACTGAGGGTGTTATTTTCATAAATGGTTTTCCATTTCCTTCCTTCTAATTGTGGGTACATTTCTTCTTCATTCATCCTTCCCTATCCCTAGCACATAAAAGTAATACGTATATATGAATACAGACCAAACGGGTACTAATACGCTATGCTAAATAAACTCTCTGAACATATGTTGTGGTACTGTAGTGGAAGTAGATTTCTTAGTAATTATTTTCAACACAATTGATACGAATTGCTTAATTTATGGTGTATGGATGAGTATGACTCTAGAGGAAGTGTATCTGCATAAACGTGAGAAAATAGTGGGAAAACCATCCCTGAGTACACCCGACTTGAATCATAACCGTGGGTGACCTGGCGGTCTAGGGGTAAGGTGTCGGACTTCTGTGCTGGGGTCCGAGGTTCAATCATCTGTCTCGGCACAGATTTATCTAATTACCAAACCCTTCCTTCTACCCCTGACAAGACGTGTATTAATCACAACTTGTGAATGTGTGGAATGCCAGGCCTCCACCGTGGTTCAGATCCCACGTTAAACTGTAGGTCCTCCTTTTCATCTCACAATCACCCTACCATTAAATATTGGCGTAAGTGCGTATAGCCCGAACGGGTAGTAAGACTCGGTGTTAATAATAATAATAATAATAACCTTGACCTCAAAGTCACCATCAATCCAGTTTATTGCGGGACTAATGTTTTATACCATGTGACCGACGGTGGGCAAGTGGACTATAGGCCAAGCTCATCTGGTCTGGTTTGTCGATTATGGAAAGTTCGAGGTTCTAGTCTCGGTCTGGTATGTATTGTAATACAGGTAGAGATTTCCCGACTGTGACTTTCCCACACCTTTTCCGCGCTGATGCGGGTGTGTTTCTTCCAAGCTACCTTCCTAATCACCTACCCATTATAACACCTTGTTGTACGCACAGTTATAATTTCCTGTGGTTCGCGTTTGGCCAAACTATCATCATGTTAGCTTCTTTAGTGCTGACTGACAGCTCACAGCTGAAAGCTAAAAGTTTTGAAAAGTTACAGTTAAAGTTAAAGGATGTTTTTTTCCAAAGTAGTTTTCCACCTTTCCTCCACACAATTGCTAAATATAACCATCTTAATCTCTCACGCGTTAGACTAGTTACTAGTACATAAACGTGTAGGCCGAATGGGTAGTAAGAATCAGTGCTAAACAAAAATTTAGGGTTGATATGCACTTAAAAAACGGGGAAAACTTGAAAACATCTGGAAATGTTAAAACTTTTAAAGCTTACATTAACTACATTAATGTGAAAGAAGGAATTTTAAAGAAAGTGTATTTAAATACATGTGTAAGGAGGGTGAGGAAAATATTCAGGGGAATTTACCCCGGGACATTTGGCTGGGATTCCAGCCCTGACCTTACCACCACCCTTAACACAACAATACGAGACTGATGCCTTGGCTCCCACACACACTATATTTCGGACTATAAGTTCAAATCCCTAATAAAAATAATGGGGTATTGACTAGGGTTGATTTTATAGGAAATACGCCTCAATTATAATGAGATATAGGCCTAAATGTGAAACCCGTTTCGGTGGTCATACGACCTAAGGTGCCACTTTATAAATAGACTGTATTGTTGAATACAGGTAGATTGAAGTTCAAATCCCAGTTGTGTTTATTGAGGGTGTTTTTTCCTACTTGGTTTCTCACTCTCTTTCCAAGCACATTCACGTACGTTTTATAATCCTTACATTAGTTTATTTAATAAATATGTGTGTAATTTGAAAGGGTTGTGAACCTGTTTTGTGTGTGGGGTTTTTTTAATTATAAGGGGAAAAGTGAGGTCAAACAAGGATAAGTCAGGTGTGCTGGCCGCTCGTCCAACTTTTACGGTTAGTACACGTAATAAAGAAAGAGGCACTTACTTCGTCCCTACCTGCTCGTCAATCCAGAAGAGCATCACCTCGCCGAAAGTGATGTTGACAGCTGTCAATTTGACGACCTGTAACAGTATCACACAAGAGAGTTTTTTTTAACTAGCCAAGACACGCACGGGTGTGTACGCGGACAAATAAGTCAGTCACGTCTTATTTGGTTGGGCGGGGACGGAGAGATCGAAGTTCGAATCCCGGACAGGTGAGCTACACTTGTATATATATATTTTTTTACCAAATGGTCTACCAGTCTCCTTCCACGTAACTTAAGATAATTTTTTCTAAATTTTACCTTCCTCATTCTAGCCCCACTATCGCAATTAAAGTGAATATAGCTCGGATGGGTTTTAATATGTGCTTGGATTGAAAAATAATGGTTGGCGTAGTAGCTGTAATGGTTACACACTCTTACCTTAGCAATGATATTATTACACATGTTGAGTTAATTTTTACTAATTTAAACATATTTTTAAAGTGTTTTTTTGGTGTTAGTATTCAAATGTTTAGAAATTCTTTACCGCATCTTACTACCCATTCGGTTTATACGGCTATGTACTAGTTACACTAATGTATAATGGATTCGAAAGTTTTAATTCTTACGTGAAGTGCACTCAAATTCGCGTGGAGAGAGAGTGGAAAAACATTTTAGAAAAACCCTCAGTACACCCAACCGAGATTTGAACCTCAATCTCCCTGTCATCGACAGTCTAGTATAATACGAGAGTAGCGCGTTAGATCGTGCGGCCACCGAAGCGGGTGTTTAGAAATTCTTTTCAAGTTTATAAATAAATAACTAATTAGGATAGGTTTCAAAAAAAGGCTTTTTTGTGGGCTCTTACGTCTAATCTTAGAAAAACAAAACAATTATTAGACTGTGTTTATAGAGTTTCAAATCAAGATGAAGAAATGTATATCCAAACAAAACTTTAATATAAGGAGTAAGGCTTGGTAGGATAACTTAGATAAAATGCTTTCGCATTTGGGTTAATAGAAAATTGGTAAAACCACATATATAAATCAAGAGATAAACCCCAGTGCAACAGGTTAGGATTCGAGCCATGATTTCCTCGTCAATGGCAAATAAAAACCAATATGAGCCCGATGACTTTTTAGAGCACATGGTCACAACTACGGATGACTCAGTATCAGCCCAACCAAGGTGACGACGATGGTTTCTTCTTAAGAATGGCACCCAGCATTCGCCTTGTGATGAGAGTGGAAAAGGTGAAGGAGGAAATCTAGATAATGTAATAAACCGTTCCTTTCGCGCCACCCCCTTCTCTCCGTTCAACCAACTTGAACACGTGTCATGCATGTAACGAAATCTGTGATTAAAACTGATTACTAGACATGAGGGGGAGAGACGCCTAGCCTCGCGACGTACAGACTCTCAACGTAATGGTTCAATTAGTCAACTTGCGTAAGTTCCGGCACGACTGCGTGACGATACAAGTTTTAACTTTTGGTTTACGTTCTTGCGTGTCAGTAACTTGGATTTAAACTTTAGAGATGTTAAGGAGGTAGTGATTAAGATGTAGATGAATGTTATAAAACAATCATTAATACTTTCGCTTATAGTATTTTATAGTTTGGAACAGAATTCTGTCATTAATAAACTAGCTTAAAAGGTATTACTCTCCACAACTCAAGTATAATTACAGTGCTATTTATTATGTAAAACACCTTCTTGATATCCATTTTGAACAAAATAGCTATTCGCCTCAATGACCAAACGTTCTAAGGCATCACTCTCGTGTTGGACTGTTTTTCTGATGATGGGGAGATATAATCCTGGTCAGGTCTACTGAGGGTGTTTTTCCTAAATTATTTCTCACTCTCCTTCCATACAAATTCGGGTGGTTTACCTCTAAAATGCGTCCTTCCACATAGTCCCATTAGAGTAGTTGTCAGATATGCGTGTAGCTTGCGTATAGTGCGATTATGGAAAAAATAGTTATTGCCAATTTTGAAAAATTTTGGATTTGCAAAAATAATGTATAAACCTACGTAAACTAATCTCAAATGAAGTATACACTGTCATTTATCATGTAAAAAAATCCATAGTTAGCCATTTTGACGAATTGTTAAAGCCATTTTCAAAAAACTTTAACTTAAGAAACATCGGTCATTTGTAAACTACACTTAATGTTATCGTTTGAATTAAAATTACAATTTTTCCTTGAAGTATGTTCACATAACATCTAAATATCAAGTTTGAACGAAATCCATTGAATCGTTTCAGCTGTGGTCCCAGACACAGGCAAAGGAACACAATTATAAGACCAACCTTTTTATATCGGGGACAAATAAAACGTAAAGATACATCATTATCCCAAGGTCGAAAATTGTTATGATTTCAATATTTCATCAATATGAAAACATAATTAATTGGAACTGTATGATCAAGTTCGCATTGTACCAAATAGTCAAACACAAGCCACTACTACTCTACGCATTACAGTTGGGCCACGAAACCCTTCTGGTTTACTGGTGACGAGAAGATCGAAGTTCGAATCTTGGACGGGTGTATTGAGGTGGTTTTCATCAAATAGTTTCCTCACTTTTCCTTCATAAAGATTTGGGTACATTTCCTCTGAATTCTACCTCTATCCTCACCACTCTATTATCGTAGATATGCAGATAACCTGGTAGCACGTAAAACCATTAGTTTGCTAAATCAAATATATGTTTTTAAATCTCAATAATAACGTTATTCATCGTTTTATAATAAAATGTGAGGGATTTAGGTATAGACAAACAGGAGATGAAAATTTTCCGGCAAATATTCCAGGTCATTGAATCTCATGAAGAGTGAGGCATTCGTAAAGGGTCTGATTATAATATTGAGTATCAATATATCTTATCTACAAAAAAAACCGACGTTAGTGACACATTCAACCACTAAGAACTCTAGTTTATTGGTGAATATGAGAAAATAACCGTCTGCAATCGTTGTTATTTCTTTATTGTGACTTATCTGATAATGTTCTGGTGTTAACGTCCTTGGGATAAATTAGGCTGAAGTGGAAACGTTAAACCTTGGGATACATCGATTGTATTAGTACCTATAAGGATGCTAGGAAAATTTTCAGATAAAAACTAAACGAAAATTGTTATCTCATATTTATTGGCGCGACAAGTATCCTTGTCATCTTATAACGGCTCTACTATACACACACAAACAGGATTGTAGGATAGAATTTTTTCGCCACCTATTATTATAGATCCGGTCTATCCGTATTTTAATAGAGATAATTGGATAGAGGTGAATAGGTTCTCATTTAGACCAAATGTGAAAGCATTTAGGCGGAGGTAGCGTGAGAAACCGTGAAAACCACCTTCGGTACACACGGCCGAGACTCGTGCCTCGACCTCCCCCATCACCGTCAAACCAAACTAGACGAGCTTGACGTTCATTCCACGGGCCCACCGACGCAGGTGACCCAAGATGTTGTTTCTTCTTCGCTAAGGGGGCCCATTTAACTGTTGGTTGGGTGTTTAGAGGAGTGATTAATGTCGCTGCTGCCGGAACCAGACCATTATTAAAAAAAGGAGAGGCGGAGTTTTGGCTCCTACCAAGACAGGAAGAGAAGAGAGCGGTGAATGGGAGGTTAATATTATAGTTGGAGACATCCTGGTGCCCCTTGGGCACAGACAATTATATACCAGACTAACGGCCTCCAGGTTAAAGTGACTGCGCTCCGTGGTCGAGCTTGAGTTCTTCAACACGAGTATCGCTAGGTGCCACCAAGGGTATTTATTTAAAAAAGATCTAATTTTAAACATGGTTTTGCTGAAGAATAGACAAATATATTTTTCGAGTCAATCGACCGGTTACCTCAAAGTTAGGTTCAAGTAGTGACCCAACCCCCTTTTCACATAATCCTACCTCACAAAGGGTTTAAGCAGCCTGTATATTACGATTATAATGGTCCGTAAATAACGAACATGTTAAAAGTTAGTAGTTTAACAACGGTACATTTGAAAATTCTTTAAACACTGAGTATTGACACTAGCGAACCCCAGTGTTGATGGACTAGACCTGGCTCAAGGAGCGCAGAGAAACTTACAAAAGTATGAAGATTTGGTGTAGACTTGACTGTTCCCTGAGGCCATAAACAAACCTTCAATTATTTTCATATCAATATACGTGTGCTAGGTATGACCCGCCTGCTGTAGTATAGTGGTCAAAGCTCCCGACTACAAATCCAGAGGTACCGGATACAATCCCCGGTGCTCACAAATTTTCCTGTGGAGCAATGGGCCTGGAACGAGGTAAACTCAGCCTCGTAAGGACAAATGAGGAGCTTCTTTAATAAATAAGTAATCCGCCTCGGTGGCGTGGCTAGCTAACGTGCTATTTTCATGTTGATCTAGACTTCCGAGGACTGGGAGATTGAGGTTCGAATCTCGGTCGGGTGAACTGGGGGTAGTTTTTCCTAAATGGTTTTCCACTATCCCTCCACGAAAATGCGGGTTCACTTCCTATAAATTTAATCTTCCCAATTCCTAACCTATTTGCATAACTAGTGCATAGGTGTACAACCCAAACGGGTAGTAAGACGCGGTGATAAATAAATAAAATAAGTATCGGTTCCTGTATAGAAAAATGAGATTAACTTCCTGAGGGTTCGTTGTGATGACTACATGACACCCTCTATCCGCAAGTATTGGCACTATATTTGCCAACATGCGGTGGCCACTCGGTTGGTATAACTTTAGGGGCTGATGCCATGGAGTTTCTATAAGTAAGTATATTTAATACTATTTACCGCAAACAAAATATAAAAACTCGAGGTTTTTATATCCAAAGCGAATGTATTTAATTAGGAATCCTACTATTCAAGAGGAGAGCTGCATAGGAAGTTAATTAATAGTAAATAATTGATAGTAAGGTTATATCTTCTTTTTTATTCCCTCCTCCTTATTTTATTTTATTTTATTTTCTTCTATGACGACGATATGTTTCGGTGAGTTTTCACCATCTTTAAGTTTTATTTGTATTAAAGATGATATATTTTACTTAATACTATTTCAATGATTGTGAAATTTTACGGTTTTATATGAAATAATTTTTAGTGAGTTTATACATATTGTTGATCATCTCACTAAAAATTATTTCATATAAAGTCCTAAAATTTCACAATCATTCCAATAGTATGAAGTAAAATCTATCATCTTTAATACAAATAAAACTTGAAGATGGTGAAAAATCACCAAAATATGTCGTCATAGAAGAAAATTAAATAAAATAAGGAGGAGGGAATAAAAAAGAATATATAACCTTACTATAAATTACTATTACTTCTTACCGAATAAACATGAACCTTATTAGAAATATTAGGAAATAGTTGAGGATTTAATTGTACTTATATTTTAATTTTAAAGAAACTATAAACCAAACAGAAAATCCCTTCATTAATTGTAGCGATAGACATGTTGTCTATATAAGCACCATACAAGCAAAATTTGTGCCGCCAGAAATGACGTCATCCTTGCGAGAAACTCAAGGAGCTATAAGAGGTTCTCGTCTACATAAATAATACTAGAATCACGCCTCCAGCCACGACGTCGTAGTTTTGAGAAAATCAAGGAACTAAAGGAAAGAGCCGAGAACAACTGGGTAGTAATAAACTTGTATCGTCAAGTATTATAACATTATTGCTCAACCAAGCTTTTTGTATTCTACATGAGAACACATTAAAATCATTGTAATTTGTTTAAAACAGTTTTAAACTTTTGGGGATTCTTACATATTTAAAAAAAAAGTATATATTAAAAATAAATATCCAAGCCAAAATCCTAGATATGTGGTTCATTAGGCTACGGCCATGTTTGTAATCTTGTGTGTGATCCAAAGAAATTTACGTTTGCGACTGGGCCAGTTTCATAATCAGACTAAGTACAACTCAAGTGCTACCCTACACTAAATACAAGAACCCACCAAGATCAGAATGGAATGGGCCAGTTTCATAATCAGACTGAATACAACTCAAGTGCTGCACTACACTAAATACAAGAACCCACCAAGATCAGAATGGAATGGGCCAGTTTCATAATCAGACTGAGTACAACTCAAGTTCTGCCCTACACTAAATACAAGAACCCACCAAGATCAGAATGTTATGGGCCAGTTTCATAATCAGACTGAGTACAACTCAAGTGCTGCACTACACTAAATACAAGAACCCACCAAGATCAGAATGGAATGGGCCAGTTTCATAATCAGACTGAGTACTATATGTCGTTTTGTATTTAGTATATCACCGTACTTGAGTTGTACTAAGCAGTCTGACTAAGGGCCAGTTTCATAGTCAAATTTAGTACGCCTCAAGTGCGGCGCTACACTAAGTTCATGACGACACCTACCTAAACCCGAATGGAATGGGCCAGTTTCCTATGTGAGAACGGCCCATTCCATTCGAGTTTAGGTAGGTGTCGTCTTGTACTTAGTGTAGCGCCGCACTTGAGGCGTACTAAACTAGATCATGAAACTGGCCCTAAGAAGCTCGCCATAAGTCGCTGTCAATAGGCCGTATTCACTCAGTCTGAACACAAGGTGTGCCACAACGTAGCCGACAAGCTCCACCAACGTGTTATAGAAATAATTTGAAATTAAATAAAGTTAATATACACATTAGGTTTATGGGGCACTCTAATGGAGTTATTGACGTACTTACATGTCATGAAAATACTAAATGTACAGTACATAACTGTAATTATTTATTACTCTTATATTAATTTACACGTTTATGAATCATCTTCATATGTACTGTTCAAAACGCCTTCTTATCTGACGCTGTGACGCGTTACACCATGGCGTGTTCACACTGAATGTCAGCAAGTTCGTTTCTGAGAGTATTGTTGGCGTTGGTTATCACCTGTATCAGCTTCTCTAGTGTATCTGGCTTACATCTGCTGCATCTCGCTAAAGTAGTAGGACTAAACCAATGTGGATGTTAACTTTTCAATCCAAATGCTGCCTCGAATACGCTGACGGAGTTTGTTGGTTACGTCATGGTACACCCTGTACTTTTTTTAAAAAAAATTAGCACCTCATCTTACTACCCGTTTGGGTTTGGGCTATGTACTAATTCCGCTTGCTTCGAGGCCTGCTTCCACTCTCATTCCATTATCCCGGGTTTGGAGGGCCGCTCCGGCTTTCCAAGCGTACCGTCCCTTCCCTCAATCCCCACCAACACTCAGACTGACGCTTCTCTGGTTACGCCGGCTGAGCTTCGTGAGATTCTCTCTCATCTTCACCCCTCCTCAAGTCCTGGTCTCGACCGCGTGTCTAATCCTCTCCTTACCCATCTCCCCAAGAAGGCTATAGTTTTTCTCCTTCGAGTCCTCAATGCTATCCTTCTCCTATCCTTCTACCCCTCATCCTGGAAGACCGCCTTAGTAGTCCCTATTCCTAAACCAGGTAAATCCCCCCATCTCCCTTCCTCCTATCGGCCAATCAGCCTTCTCTCTTGTGTGAGCAAGGTAGCGGAGAAGGTCATACTGAAACGTCTTCTTTGCTGGGTGGAGGATAATCGTCTTCTCCCTGATTATCAGTTTGGGTTTAGGGCCCGTCACTCTTCCACCCACGCGCTGGCCCGGGTCGTTGATCAGATAACAGACGGATTTTCCAGGCGTATTCACACAGGATTTGTAGTACTGGACGTCCAGGGAGCGTTTGACTCCGTGTCTCATTCCGGTCTCCTCCTCAAACTGCTTGCTGTTGGACTGCCCATTCACCTACTTCATCTTTTGCAATCTTTACTATTAAACCGAACGTTCCAGGTTCGCCTGAACGCCGTATTATCCACATCACGTCCCATTCGGGCCGGTGTCCCCCAGGGGTCCCTCCTCTCCCCACTTCTCTACTCCCTGTTCACACACGACATCCCTCTTCCTCCAGGTTGCAGCTTGTCCCTTTATGCGGATGACACGGCGCTGTTGGCCCAGTCCACGGACATCCGAATTCTCCTGGGCAAGCTTTCCTGCGCCCTTCGTTCTCTCGCCCTCTACTTCGCCTCGTGGGAGCTCCTGCTCAACCGGGAAAAAACACAGGCCATAATGTTTACCCGTCGTCATCCTGGGCATTTCCCTCCTCTCTTATTTGGGGGGTTTGTTCTTCCTTGGCAAGATTCCGTTCACTATCTGGGAGTCACATTAGACCGGCGTCTTCACTTTACTGACCATTTTACCAATGTCCGCAACAAGGCGCGTGGGGTAATGTATGCTCTGGCCCCAGTCCTTCGACCACTCTGTCCCCTTTCTCTCCCACACAAGAT
>CABFVX010003288.1:68324-89677 GCA_902151425.1 Timema shepardi
CTCCACCCGTTCTACATGAAGTATCCCAGCAAGGTTAAGACCTTGGCTATAATTTGTATTACTTCTTTTTTGTGTTCCACGTCTTACTTCCCGTTCGGTGTATCTGTAAATTTACACCAATGGTCATATGGATGATGAAGGTAAATTGTAGTGGAACTGTACCCGCATTTTTGTGGAAGTGGAGTGGGAAACCATTCAGGACTCCTAATATAATATCCCTGCCTTAGATATTTCAACCATTGAATTCGTTACCATGATTATTGACGGTTTAATTTAAAGGATTCGTATAAGAGAGAATGTGAGAACATTCACCCGCATTCGATTGGACAAGGAGTGCGAAAACTACAGTTAAAATGGGGAAGAACCTCCTTAGTACGAGGGTCTAAGTCTAAAACCCCAACCTCTCAGTCATTCTCAATCCAGTCTATTGCGAGACTGATGCTTTAAAACGTGTGGCCGATGGGGGTGTGGTTCCCCCTCATTTATTAACGCAAATGTTGGTGTGTTTACTTTGATATCCACGCTTCCTTAATGGTTTGAATAGGTAAAGGTTACATGCCAGTGGTTGCGTGTTCTACTCTAGAGTGTCACTCTCGCAATCGACTTAACTTCCAGTGACAGGGAGATAGGAGTTTGAATCTCATTCAAGTGTACCAAGGGTATGTTTCCCTAAATTATTGTTTCCCTCCCTTTATGCAAATGTTATTAGGTAAATTACATCCAATTTTTTATTTTATGATCGCGTTTTAATGCCCATTCGGGCTATTCGCCTTTGAACTAATTATACTAATGTGTTAGTGATTATTGAGAGAGAATGTAAAACCATTTAGTAAAAACCACCCTCATAACACCTTACCGGGATCAAACCCCGATCTTCCCGTCTTCAGCAGTCTAGTCTATCACGCCTTAGACCATGCAGCCACCGGAGGTGGGTCATCCAAATTCTTAATTCCTAATACATACCCTATTAGAGTAAATGTGAGTATAACACATATGAGAAGTAAGACGCGGTGCACACACACATACACATAATATATTTGAGGTAGGATGAGTTAACATTTAAAAGGTACAGGGGGAAAAGGTGGAAAGTCACACTACACACATTTTCGAGGACAACAACTTTAAAACATCAAAATCTGCCTGCAGCGAAAGGGAGAGAGAGTGGTAAACAATTTAGAAGAGAAAAAAATCACCATCGGTACGCCCAACCAAAATTCAAACCCCGGCCTAGCCACCACCGACAATCCAGACTAGACGAGACCGACGTCTTGGTCCATGTGCCGATTGGTGCGAAAGATTCCACTTTTTTTTTTTTAAGCACCGCGTCTTACTACTCTTGCTATCTCTGCTAGGTTTGCATACTTGTAAGAGCTGGTATATTATTGATGTTTATGACAACGTGGAGGTATTTGGTGTTGTCTAGTTGAGTCTCGTTACTGAAGGTTAGCAGCACTGCGGCGTCCCAGTTACCCCTCGTCTGATTGGTGCTCGCGGCCAGTGTCGTCAATCTACCGACACAATGCACCCAATAAGATCAGCGGGATAAGATTTTGAGTGCATAAAATCAAATGCAGAGAGTTTTTAAGTTCCCTAAATTAGAATTTTGATAGGAATAAACTTTTAATAAATACAAACATTTTCTTGGCGAACAAAATTGGTTTTTATATTTCACTTTTTATACCACCTATATATCTTGCTGCCTGTTTAGTCTATAAGCATATATGATAATTACTCAAATGGAGTAGGGACGATGAAGGAAGTATCATAGAGGTAATTAAAATACCCGCAGTTGCGTGGAAGGAGAGTGGATAAACATCCCATCACACTCAGTAGATCCTACCGGGATTCGAACCCCGATCTCCCCTTCTTCAGATAGCAAAGGAGAATGACGCCTTATACCATTCAGCCACATAAACGGGTAACATTGTCGATATTTTGTTTGAATACTTTATAATACATTCCAGCTGTAAAATAAGGTCCTTCTTTTACAAATTTGACTGTGTCTACCTCAATCTCCCACTAATAAAGGTTACTATACAACAAACAAGTTTATATTATTTTTGCTAATCCGTTTGAAAATACACTTTTTTTTAACATACAGAGCTTTTTAAAGAAAGCATATTGGTGAACCTCTTAATATAAAATGTACAATAACTATGACTGGTGAATTGAAAAATACTTAAAATATATGTGAGTACAAAAAAACATCGTGTTGATCAATGTTAGCTTAGAAATAGGATACCTAATTTAATTAGAATAAATATTAATTTTCTTATCAATTTTAACTTCAAAATAAATTTTATTAGCTGTTCAAAACATCTTAAATCACGTTCCTGTCCATCCCAAACTTAAAATGTAAAATAATGTTAACTTATGTTTATGTTGCACACCAACTTTTAGCTGTTTATCGGATCGCATGTGAACTATCAGTAGAGGATCTGTTCTACCTACCTTGGATCAGGGTAAACAATGTTCACTGCCATCTCTGTGTCGCCCAAGTAAGCTAGAAGCGCCATTACTGTGTACACTGGTTTCACAAACATTTGAATGTGAGGAGGGTTCGTTTCGTTGTACTGGAATCTAACAAGTAAAACCAATAATATTTTAAATTTTTTACCCATCATGGATTTTGTAAATTATATGTTACTTTTGTTGCTGGTTAAAATTAAGTGTTACCTAAGCTATGTTATTTGTTTGTAGTTAAGGGCGTTGATAATAGAAGAAAATCAAGTTAATTCTATATTCAGGCCTTACTTCTTTGTGATACGCACTGATGGGCACGTTGACTAAATTCCAAGCTCATCTGGACTGGTTTGCCAGTGAAAGGGAAGGGAGGTAGATATACTAAGACTTATTTTCCCTTGACGGATTCCCGCTTTCCTTATATGCATATGCGGGTAACATTTAATCTGAATACTATCTTTCTTACTCGTGCCCCATTATTTTAACTAAATGAGTAAAGCTTAGGTGGTATCAATATATAAAATATTTTTGAAATAGATTAGAGACACCGTTTTAAATTTTACATAATATAGCTTATGTTTGAAACTATTAATGTAGCACCTTGTGTCGAAATACTTATGATTATAAAACATAGTTATATAATTTTGAGAAAATAATTAATACTTAATAAAGAACTTTTAATATTATATATAAAATAAATCTCAGCTTTTAGTGAAGTTCGGTTGTACTAGTTATATTAATTTAACGTGAAAGACATAAATATGTAATGTAGAATAATAATAATACAAATGCACAATATTAACATCATGGAACACTCAACTACATAGCTTTAAACTCTGACCGACCTGAGGATGATGCCGTCGAAACATGTTGTAGTACTTATAACGTTGCAGCATTTGCAGCGGTACCAAGGAACAGGGAATTCAGATAAGAAGCAAACTCAATGTTTATACATTCTTTATTTTCAAAACTTTATAACTTGTTCTGGTTACTCTCAATTTAATAATAAGATACGAAATATATGCATGATAGCATCATCCTTTGTTGTTTTTTAAAAACATAGTTTTAAATGTAATTGACCCAAAAGCCTACCCTTTTTATAAATATATTGAACTTTTTAGAGGTTTGTTACCATTTCAAGATTTCTTTTTTATAATGTGTTATAACTATTATTACCAATCTCTTAAAATATTAATAAAATATTGTGAATTTATATTACTATTCAACATCACACATTTATGTCTTTAAATAATAATACAAATGCACAATATTAACATCATGGAACACTCAACTACATAGCTTTAAACTCTGACCGACCTGAGGATGATGCCGTCGAAACATGTTGTAGTACTTATAACGTTGCAGCATTTGCAGCGGTACCAAGGAACAGGGAATTCAGATAAGAAGCAAACTCAATGTTTATACATTCTTTATTTTCAAAACTTTATAACTTGTTCTGGTTACTCTCAATTTAATAATAAGATACGAAATATATGCATGATAGCATCATCCTTTGTTGTTTTTTAAAAACATAGTTTTAAATGTAATTGACCCAAAAGCCTACCCTTTTTATAAATATATTGAACTTTTTAGAGGTTTGTTACCATTTCAAGATTTCTTTTTTATAATGTGTTATAACTATTATTACCAATCTCTTAAAATATTAATAAAATATTGTGAATTTATATTACTATTCAACATCACACATTTATGTCTTTTACGTTAAATTAATACAACTAGTACAACCGAACTTCACTAAAAGTTGAGTTTTATTGTATAAATAATAGTTATATAAGACAATAACTTTCGTAACCGCTAAGCTGTAAATTACACGTCAAATATCGTGTATATTCCGTTACATTAACTCACATTGATTCTATTACTAAGCGCTTATTTTAAGATCACTGTTTACTTTCAAAGAAACTCCCTCACAATGTAATTTTTCTCATGGGAACGGCATTTATGAAGCTTCAAACCTTCCCCGTCCCCCAATATATTTTTTTAATCATATATCTCAGAATGCTTCGTTGCAGCCCTAGTAAGAAATTACTTTATTGTTTGGCTTGAGAAAGGCTATATATGTTTCTAGCCATTTATTTTCGTCTTGGAACTGTGAAATTTTGCTCTAAACATTGAAATTGAGCTTATTTCACCTTTTTATCATTTATTTTTTAACTAGAAAACTTAAGGTGTTTAATTCTATAGGAAAATATTTATGTTATTTTGATGTGAACCATATTTTGTAATAACAATCTACTTCCCAAATAACCAGGAACTATTTAACTATGCAACACGTCTCAGCGCTCTGATCGGCGACCCCTTAAAGCCCTATGAACCGTGATTTAACGTGTTCCATGGAATAGTGGTCAGTGCGCACCTGGTTACAAACATGATGATCCCTGGTTCGATCACCGGCTGGTGCCATGGGTATTTTTACCGAAAGGGGAATTATCCCAACGGTCACCAGGATTTGGATTATTAAACTAAAGATAGATTAAAGATCACTCCTGGCTTTACATTTTAGTAATCACTATCATCACATCATCTCAATGTGGGTTTAACGTGTTGACAACCTCTATAGGAGTAGCCCGGGCAGCATTCTATAGTTGTTGTTTTTTAAATTAATCTTATTTTTTGTATCGCATCTTACTACCTGTTCAGGTTACACGCGTACACCGTTATTTCTCTGACTAGGCAGTCATGAGGAAGGAAGCATTTAAAGGTAATCTACCTTAATTTGCATGGAAGGAGAGTTGAAAACCATTTGAGAAAAACAACACTTAGCAGACCCAACCAGGATTTGAACCCCAAGCTCTCCGTCATCAACAGGCCAGTCTAGCACGAGAGTGATGCCTTCTTATACCTTATAGTCTAACATAATTCATTTTCAATGTCTTTGTATTTTAATAAATATTATAAAATGGTTTCACCGGTGTTAATTCCACTACTTACTCATTAAAAACTACACAAAGTTACACCACGGTAGCTACGACACTTGATTCGAGCTACATTACCTAAACAAAGCTCCACGATATACGGGAGGTGATGTGGGATTATTGAGGCTCACGTCAGCTCTTTTTTTGAGGGGGGTGGCGGGGGCAGATCTTAGCCTCTCTAGGAACCGTATTCTATTGTTTTAGTTCGATCAGTGGTAGTTCATTACCTGGCCATCATGGTGCGCTGAGTGAAGTAGTAGGGATGGTAGTTGAGGAAGGCGTTGTCGTTGCTAAGCAACTGAAGGTTGATGTCCTCCTGTCTGATGAGCACCTGATGGTGTCGAGTGACTCCCCGGGCAACCATGGCGGCATAACGAACATCCGCCCGCCAGGCCTCGTCCCTCCACCAACCAGTGAGGGGGTCTGCCTCGCTGAAATCAGCAGGATCTGTATTCATTGCGAGTGCATGTAATTTAGAAAGATTAGCAAGGAACTATTTCAAGATCGTGAGCCGCATTGGTGTGCACACAGTCTAATGTGTCAGTCTTGCAATATATTAGATTACCTGTCAAGGCTCGGATTTCGAAAGGCTAATCCGCCTCGGTGGCGTAGTTGGCTAACGCGCTAGTCGTGTTGAGCTGCTCGACTGCTGAGGACGGGGAGATCAAGGTTCGAATCTCGAGTCGGGTGAGCTGGGGGTGGTTTTTCCTAAATTGTTTTCCACTCTCCCTCCACGAAAATACGGGCTCACTTCCTCTAATTCAACCTTCCCAATTCCTAATCCATTAGAGTAATTAGAACTTAAAGCGTAAACCCCGAACGGGTAGTAAGCCGTGGTATTAAATATTATTATAATAATTTCGGAAGCGTGTGTTGAGGGTGGTTTTCACCGTGATGTTCTCATTCCCAACTCTCGTTAATGCTGATGTACTTCCGACTAAACTACCTGCATCATCTCCTAGTCCTTGATTTTATTTTTCAACCACGTCTTACTGTCCATTTGGGACACACGCATTTAATAACACTAACGGAATAGGGATGAAGGAGGTATCATTTGAGAGCAAATGAACCCGCATTTAATGTAATGAGAATGGGGAAACCATTGAGGAAAGTGCACCCTGGTAAGATTAAAACCCTGACCTCCCCATCATTGGCAAACCGGATAAGATGAACTTTACGACTTAGTCCGTGTGCTTACCAATGCAAGTCATTATTTATTACACTAGGTGGTAGCACTGATCATCCTACTCGTTGGCGACAGGGACCTCCTGAAGGCTAGGGTACAGGCGGTGGATGTCCTTCACCAATCGAAGACCATTCCGTAGCACTGCGTCCCCGGAACCTGCCCCCTTCTCATGGAAAGTGATTAGGTCCACGGGGCAGGCACGTCGTCCCGCGCGTGCGCAGTACGCCAGCAGACCCCAACACAGTGGGTGGCGCGTTCTGTCCTTGAAAACCCCCGCGGGTCCAGCCAGACGGAGCATCGGGTCGACACCGTGTGAGCCCGCCGCAAAAGCTGCCTTCAGGCCATCCCGGCTAGCGCGGACGTAGCGCAGGTAGCCTACACAGACAAGGATTTGTATAAAGGTTTTTTTTTAAACTAAGCTTAACGCCATGACTATATTTTTATTTTTTAGCACCATGTCTAACTACTCGTTTGGGTTGTACACATGGATATTAAAAGCACTACCTACTTGAAGGGAGAATTCCTCCCACTTAGGTATTTATTATGGAAATGGCAGTTCCGAATCTTCAAGACCACTAAAACAATCCTCAATTATCTTAGATTATTCTGTAATGATACTGTTAAAAATCAGTTTATTTTTTAGAGGAAGTTTGTATCTATATTTCTAACCATTGACTTTGCAAAGCAGAGATATTTTATGTAAAATGTAATTTTAAACACTAATTTTATATTTTTTAAAGGTTTTTAGCACTGACTGAATATTTCACCTCCATTTAGGCAAAATTATTATTTTGAAATGACAAACCACAAACACACAAAAATAAGTAAAAAATCATAGTTTTTTTAATTGAAGTTTTTATCTTTTACATACAGTCTGCAAGTTAACAAAGGCAAAAAAAAACGAAATATTTGATCAGAAAACAGATATTTATTAATGGTAAAAGAGGTATGTAATATTCTTCTGTTTTAAAGACAACATCCTCGCCTTGGCTGCTGAGTCTTTCCCAGTCTTCAGCCACAAAATGTCCATAGTTGTTCTATATTATACTGAAGAGCTTATTTAGCGTCAGTATGTCCCGGAGTGGGTTGGTTTGATATGCCGAGGAGACGGATAGTAGAGGTAGGATGTGAGAAGGTCTACTGTATATAAGTTAAATCATAAAAACTTGATTGTAATTTTAAAATATTGCAGGTCATGGTGTATTCAGTCATTTGTTCATTGGAAGTACCTTATCTAATCACTAGAAAATATACCATAATATCTAGTTTCACTTATTCATACGTCAAGTCATGTAATACCTACCTATAACACTAATAAATAAGTAAAGTGTTATAAATTCTGTTCATAAAATATATGTTCGAACTTTCTTAAGGGCCTATCCTATGAAAATGGGACATCATTAAATGTTGTTTTTAGCACCACGTCTTACTAACCGTTCGGGTTATACGCCTACTTACTACTACACTAATGTGTTAGAGACTAGTAAGGTTGAATTTAGAGGAAGTGTACCCTCATTTGCGTGGAGGGAGAGTGGAAAATAATTTAGGAAAAACCCTCAGTGTACCCGACCGGGATCAAACCCTTATCCCCCGGTCTTCGGCAGTTTAGTCTAACACGAGAGTAGCACGTTAGACCATGAAGCCACCGAAGTAGTTATATTGATGCATTAATAGGAGCGCATGCGCAGAAGAGTGATATTAATATTATAACCATAGAACATTAAGTAGCGAGTGTATTGGCTTTCAAACAAATGAAAAAGCTTTGTTTCGCAAAAAAGTTTAAAGAAAGTAGATTACATTTCATACTCTGTACAATTTTAGCACGTCCAGGTGGCCATGTTGACAAAGGCACCAGTCTCGTCTTATCTAGTTTACCATTGAAGTGAAGGTCGGAAAGAGAGTCCCAACTGTGTGCACTGAGATGATCTGTCCTATCTGGTTCCCCACTCTCCCTCCACGCGAATGCAGATGCACTCCAAACTCTACCTTCTTCATCCCTTATTTATTAATGTAAATATTTGGAGAGCCCGGATGTATATTAAGACACGTTGAGCGTTTGACACAATGTTTGTTAGCAGCTAAATTTATTAGAATCTGGATAAAATTATGAACGAAGAAGAACTGATCACAATTAGCATTTGGAGAGGATGAATCCATTTTGATGGGAACTTGTCAGACATATTAATCGAACCCAATAATACAACAGCGTTGAATTAATTTTGCTTGTTTGAAAAAATATACACTAACAATTTGTTTCAACTATCGGTAAATTGACTTATTATTTTTTTTACTATCAACCAATATATCAACTTAATTAACTTAAATTAAAATATTTATGTTTGTTTTTAAACCATTACATGCTCATAAATTTTCATATTTTTATAAACTATAGATCACCATGAGTATTAGGTTAAATAAATCATAGTTAATCACTTTTCAGCGTGAAGTTGAAAATATTGTACATTTTAAGATCGGGCTCGTTCCAGAGTTCAAACCGCCACTTGGACAAATGTTCTTGCCCGTAGCGTCCTGAAAAATAAACAAAACACTTGTAACAAAACTAGAAAAACCAAATTATTATATATATTTTTTTATTGTTGTGAGTTTAGGTTACTAAGGGTTCAAGAAGATAGTGCACCCACATTAGCGCGTAGAGGGAATGGAAATACAGTCAACTCTCGATTCTACGACATTTCACGGTTCCCTGGAAAAGGGTCGTTATTTCGAAGGGGTCGTTATTGGAATTTTAACAGATTTTGTTCCACCCCTGACCTTCATACGAAAAAATTGCATTTTTTAGATAATACGTGAAAAAGTAAATAAAATAAAACCTACCTATTTCTTGAAGAAGGTACTCCTTTCACTCATTTCGTCAAAATTATAAGTTCGTATCAAATTTTAAAAAATAGCGTGGGTCATCAAAAATCGTTCACAAAATCCAACCAAAAACGTAACCAAATCAAAATAACAATGTAAACAATAGCATGGGTCGTCAAAAATTGTTCACAAAATTGTTCACAAAATCAAACCAAAATAGTAACCAAATCGAGAATCGAAATAACAATGGCAAAAGCAAGCCTGGCACGTGATGTAGCGGCAGTCGCGCGCGGGGAAACATTGTCTCGGTTGTGGGAGGGGGTGGACAGAGTCAAGTGATATTGGCTGGCATTGATGAGGTGGTGTCTTTTTTTATACCTGACCCACCCCAGTTACTAGTAATACAGTGCTCACAAAGATAATTGCAACGCAGTGACCTAAATAAATGCAACACACACATTTTACAGCCGATTTCCTTAAACTTTTCAACCTTTTTTCCCACATTTTTCACGGCTCCCCAAAAAAGGGTCGTTACTTCGAGAGGGACGCTATTCCCGGGGTTGTAGAATCGAGAGTTGACTGTACCATAATAAATCACATGCGAAGAATCATACAAAGTGCATCTGCTAGAGGTAAGAACCTTAGCCTCCCTATAGTTAAAAATCGAGTCTATTGCAAACCTGTTGCCATAGAGCGTGTGATTACATGTGTAGCTTTAAGAGGAAAAAAAGTATATATTTGACAACATAGAGTAATATATTTCGCACAGAATTTTTAGTAGTTAAATTCAACATTATTTTGCAAAGTCTGTCGTGATGATTAGCATCGGGCTAGGTTTGCGAGACCTCTCACTCACCTATATATCTCTCGGTGACTTGCGTCACCAAATCCTGCCACAATAGCGTGGTGTCATTGCTGCTGAAGTCAGAGAGGAAGTCGGATGGGTTTCCCATGAGTTCGAACCCTGGCAACAGTCCTGATGCCAGCAAGTGATCGAGGAATTGATCCAAGCGCGTGAAGTCATAGACCACGGAGCCGTTCCTGCCAACATCGCTGATGCAGAAACGTTGCATTAGAAAACCTCATAAGCGGAAACTGTTGTGCCTTACTGTTCAGTCGGCCCTTGTATCTTTCCTCTGCACTTGCACAGGCCACGCCAACTACCCTCTCTACTGCCTGGACCGCCCCACAGTCCATGTTCTCTTAGCCATTCGTGACGATTTCCCCACTGTACTCAGCGCCAAAGAGAACTCTTTCCTCTATTGGCTCGCATGATGGGCAATGTCTCTCACGTTTGCACTTACCAATGGGAAGCCCCTGTTCCCCCCAATGGACAAGGACAGGCAGCAGTGTAGGGTATATAGCACAATGATTTCTGGAGCCGATTCAGCGACTTCAGTGAGTCGAGTCAAGTGCACGAGGACTTTCACTCCAGTTACTTTGACTTACAGTCATTCACAAGTCGCAGATTTTACTTAGAGGAGCGTTTTAACGAGATCGTGTGTATATGGTGTTTGTGAAGTGACGATTTAAGTGCTTCAGATGCTTTTTAAGGCTGAAGAAAGTGTTTTACCGCTAAATATCCACCAATATATACCGGACAGTGTTTTGAACCGTTTTTTTCGTAAACTCTTGAGTATTAACGTAAAAATTTTCGGCCCTTTCAGAGCCAATAACTCTAAATTCTTTGTGCCGGTTCAGAAAACGATTATTAGTGTCGACGCGAGCGGCTGGGGAAAGGTCGGCCGGCTGGTCGATCCCAGAATTGTGTGGAAAGTGATTCGGTTAAACTCCAAAATAAAAATTGTCTATTGGCTCAGATATAAACGTCACGGAGGATGAAGAAGACGAGGACACTCCGTCTGAGGAGTTCGATGATGGGAGCAGAGACACGCCATCCACAATGATGCTAACCACTGGGGAACATCAATCTGGACACTTGAAAAATACACAAGGTAATCAATAACATACTGATTTAAGTAATGAACCAGTCTCTTGACTTAAAAGGAAACACAGGGCCAAACCTGGAGTCAATGTTCCTATGCCAAAATCAATTAAGGTAAACAATCAGTTCGCCACACTAGCTAGTGGGCAAGTCAATAACGAACAATAGGATACCGCTATGGAGTCAACAGATAATACCCGGTGTGAAGAAACGGTTTTAAAAAAGGTAAAAACGCCTCCGATCATGGTATCAAACGTGATGGAGTACAATAACATAGTTAAACCCCTTAATCGGAATCTTAGGGATGAGTACAAACCATACTGCATAGCGCATGGAATAAAAATTATTACGAGTTTGCTTAAAGACTACTCCTCACTGTTAAAGCTGCTCAAGGAAAGTTCCCTTGAGCACTTCACCTACATGATCTAGAAGAACAATCTCTTTAAGGTAGTTATCAAGGGTCTTCACTCCAGCATTTCATGTGAAGCTATAAGCTTGGAGCTTACAGAAATGGGTTTCACGCCAAAAATGTGAGATAGCTCTTCACAAAATCCACACCACAAACAGCGACACCTAGGCCACTCCCAATCTTTGTCTGCACACTAGAAAAAACGCAATCTGTTGCAAAGATTTATGAAATCAGGGTCTTAAACCCCACCATTGTAAAGGTTGTGGAATCCTGGAAATTGGCGAACACCATACTCCGGTGTCACCTATGCCAACACTTCGGGCACTTAAAAAATTATTGTTCTCAAACAGCCCAATGTGTCAAGTGTCTGGATGAACATCTTACCACAACCTGTTCAAAGAAAGACAGAACCATGCCAGCACGCTGCGTTAACTGTAAGGTAGAGCATACGGAAAACTATAGAAACTGTCCTGTACTAGTCAGGTAAGTCGAAAGACGTAACAACCAACTAGGCAAGGCTACCCAAGGGGGGCATAAAGTAACAGAACCAATTACTCCACCCACCCAGGTCACCCAGAAACTAGGGCGAAACAGTATCCCAATATAAACGCACGCTCCCGTGGCAAAGCGGTTATCATACGCAGCAGCCGTAGTTAACCTCCCCCAAAATCTAGTGAGGGAAACTATAACACGAATGAGGCTTCAAAGCTAATGGACCTCCTTCAAATTTTCAAGGATATTAATTTGTCAGGCATTCTAGCACACCTCAAAAAATACATGACCAGACTTAAAAATTCTCCATACAAAACCACAAAGGCCCTAATACTATAGGAAGCAGTCACTTAATTCTTCTGTGATGACAAATAATCAAACACGTCACCCAGATGACTTTTTGAACACAATGTTCTGGAACTCCAATGGCATCATACAGCAGGCTCATGAATTAGAACAGCTGTTACAGACATATGGAGTTGGCATTGCCCTCATTTGTGAGACACATTTAACACCACCAAAATGGTTGACTTTTTATGGATACAACATTTACAGGACCGACAGACCTTACAGGTAGGAGTGTGGGTACGGCCCTCCTAGTTAATAAGAATATGAAACACTACTACACAGTCATTCTGGGTACGGTGAACATTGAAACAATTTCAATAATATTTTCCATACCACGGAACGAGAAATGTTTAGTGCTATGTATATGAGCCCTTAAGTCCCGATCACAGCCGAAGATCTAAGCACACTTATACCCAAGAAAAATGTCTTCACCACAGGCGATCTTAATTGTAAACACATACCGTGGCACAGTCGTGTATCTAATAAAGCTGGCCGTACCTGTCAAATCATGCGACCTTGAAAAACTATAAAATTTTGGCACCGGAAGAACCTAAATTCTAGCCCTCCAATCATAGAAACATGCTGGATGTGCTTGATGTGATTCTTACAGATTTCAATCAACAGCATGAAGATCTGCACACTTTAAACGAACTGGACTCCAACCACATCCCGGTTTTCTGTCGGCTTCCAATAAATACCAATCCCCATAACACCTTTATTGGAATAAAGATCCCAAGCACCGACTGGCCCAAATACCAGACCACTCTAGACAGGGTGGGAGGTTGAATCTGTAGAAGAGGTGGGCAACTCGGTCGTCCTCCTGACATCAACGCTGCTTGAAGCTCATCGGGCATCAACGATCTACGAAGCCCCGATGGTCATCCTAAAGAGGGAATATTCAGATCTGAACTTGTTGATAGCCCAGAAAAGGGAATGATAGACATCCTACTTTCCGAGACATAGGGCAGAATACAAAAGATTAAAGACCCAAGTTCACCGTAGAGCGAAAGAGTTGAAACTAATCCGCTGGAACGAGTACATCTCGGAAACCGTAAACAGTGGTGATAGTGTGTGGAAGATAACCAAACAACTCAAAGGGGATAACTTAAAAATTAGAGCTCCAGCCATTTACGGACGTCTTGGGATGAGGTATACAGCTGCGGACAAAGCCGAGGCCATAGTTGAATCATTGGAAGACCAATTCAAGGCGAACCTCGAGCCCCAGGATGATAACTTCACAAGAGAGGTGAAAGGTGAGGTGAAAGATGAGGTGAATATATTTCTCGAGGAACCGATACCGGTTCTACCACCCCCGGTGTCTAAACATGAAATGGAACAGGCATCTAAAAAAGAAGAAAGCCCCGGGTGCGGACCGTGTATCCAATGAGAGGCTGTGCCATACTCTGGATAGAATCATTATACTCTTGACTTATATATTTGCGGCCGCATTAAGGTGGGGCTACTTTCCGGAATCTTGGAAGGTGGCAGATATAATATCTATCTCGAAGCCAGACAAAGACTCCAAATTTCCACAGAACAGGAGACCCATAAACTTACTCAAATGTCTTGGTAAGGTATATGAAAAAATCATTCTAGGAAGGCTAAAACCGTTTGCTCAGGAAACCAGAATACTTCCTGATATTCGATTTGGGTTCCAAAGCCGTCATTCCATAGTACAGTGGAGTTATGCGGCGCCAAATGTTTTGAGTCAGCTTCAGGTGGTCCAAAACAAAGTCCTCAGGTGCATACTGGGAGTCACCAAAAGAACAAATAACACATTTATTCAGGCTGAGAGTGGGAGCAAGACGCTAAGGGAAATCTTCGTAGAAAGAAACAGAAGATTCTACAACCCAAGAGCTGGAGGAAAACGCCCCAGTTCGAAACCTAGGGCAGTACAACCCCCGAGAACAAAGGATGTACAAAAAGCCGAGACTGGAATAAGGTGTCCCTTACCTATCCCAATAAATTTCAAACCAGCCTGCCCTAGTGCCCTTTCCTTAATTCCTTATTTACTCCATATACTCAACCAAAATTGACATCCATCAATAAATCATCTTCATAAACTCGCAATCACTTATTCATCCCTCATTGAGTCTGTGTTTTACTTTCAGGTCATCCAGATAGTATACACACACACACACACACCAAATTACATATCGAGCCTGACTACGCTCAGTCAGTGTACTAAGGCTCGATCTAGTTACTTCACAACATAATACTCTCCCCACGTCACAAGTCCTTCATACAACTCCACCTTCCTGCCACAATCAATAAACACTTTCACAAATGAGGTTATGGTCTGTGATAACATATCGGTACTCTTAGGTATTAAAAATCCAACTACCTTCTCTAAGGTTCACTTCTGACAGTCAGAGCTGGTAGACAGGCAAACAAGGGAGAGAGCCGATTCATTGGTGAACCACCTATACGAAAGAGCTTATAAATGGTCATGTTTCATAAAGAGCAATATTGTCTTAACTCCCTCTCCTTCCGCCGTCATCCTTTACCTCCCACCGTGACTCACGTTGCCGGGACAATCCCTTTTCCTCCCATCGCGACTCGCGTTGCTGAGACAATCCTTTTTTTCCTCCCACCATGACTCACGTTGCCCGGACTCCATCCTACCTCCCACCACGACTCACGTTGCTGGGACAATCCTTTTTTTTTCCTCCCACCGAAACTCTCGTTACCGGGGTGGAAACGTCTAATCTGATTTGCCAATGAAGCGGAGGTCAGAGTTTGAAATCAATCTAGGTATACTGAAGGTAGTTTTTCCTAAATGGTTTGTCAATCTCCGCCCACGCAAGGGCGAGATGCCTGCATTTTCTCTAAATTCCATTTTCATTCTCCCTACCCCTTTGACGTGAATGAATGCGGATATCTATACGGGTAGTAAGATGTGGTGATAAAATAATATAATCATGGGCACAAATATTTATATTCTCGTTCGATCGGTTTCCACTCAAGCATATTACTGTCGCATGCCCATGCGTTACTACCACCTGTCCGAGCTATATGCCTATTTACACTCATAGCTTAGGAATTATGAAGGTTGGATTTATAAGAAGTACATCAGCGTTTGCGTAAAATTAAAGTGATAAAGTAAACAAGAAAAAAATATGTACACTTAGACGGAATTTGAACCCTGACCTCCTTATCTAATTGATAATACCCAGACAAACGAGGACTATACTTTTTCCCGCTTGTATACTGGAGTTAAATTACAGATAGTTTTTTATTGGTTTTGAAATAATTATGATAACTAGGCTTTAATTTTTAGCTAATATCATCTAGTACCTGACAAGTAATCAAATAATAAAACGTTTATTAAGTTTGTGACATGAGATATATAATTTTGAAATAATCTGTTCAAAATATGTTAAAATAAAGCATATATTTTTTTAGATTAGTCTAGAAATTCTTTCAATAGTAATTTTGGAGGGAAATTCTAAATCTTTAAAATGTTATCTAAGCTGCCGATAAGGTAGCTATATTAAACTAGGAACTAAACTAAACATGTGCTCAGAAGAGTGTCTGCGCAACAAATTATATGCATGCGTCAATACAAAATGAAACAGACACATTCTTACAGCAGTTGGTGGAACCAGGGGAAGGGCAATGCCCCCCTTGGAAAGAATTCCACCCTTTGAAATAAATTCCCTCCTTTGAATAAATTTACCCCTCTATATATTATATTTAAATCCCTTCTGATATTCTCAAATATGAAACTGAAGGATGGCCTTGCGACAAACTCCAAATATCTTATAGAGGAATCTAATTTTAAAATATTTTCTAGGACAGAATCATTCCAGATAGCTTTCAGAGACATTCAATTTTCAAAAATCGTCCATGCTAGTTCCTAGGTGCATCCAAATTTCAACAAATTGCTAGTGTAGGACCACTCCAAATAGCTTCTAGAAGTATCTAATTTTCTAAAAATGTTCAGCTGTGTAACACTTAAAATAGCTTATTAAAACATCCAACTATCAAACTTGCGGAGGGAATAGTATCCCAAATAGCTTCTAAAGGTATCTATTTTTTAAACAAAAATACAGGCAAGGACTAGGCTGCGGCCAGACTAGCTGTAAAATAATACTGCCAAAACCCGCAGTAAAATAAAGGATGAAAATGCACCTAATAGATTCAAATGGAACCGGCTACACAACGCTGTAAATTACAGCCTAGTTAAAAACTGTAACACATTTCAAGGTCTTGTTGCAAACGAATAGGCCTTAGCCCATAATACTGGCGAAAGTTTACAGCGAAAGAGTGGCCACACGGGCAGTATTGTGTAGTGGCGTCATATTCCTGCTTCATGTGTTCTCTTTATTTTATTTGCCATTTTGGTCCAAAATGGATATCGATTCATTAAATAGCGAGCACCTCAATAATGAGGTACATAAATATCCATATCTGTATGCCGTAAAGTGTGGAGAGCACAAAAACTGTGATTTGAAGCTTCAATGTTGGTCCGGCATAATGGAGGCTCTAGTAGGAGATGCTTGGAATGGATTCAATTTTGAAGAAAAAAAACCTCATTTGGTGGTAAAACGAATTAATTGATATTAGATAATACTCAAAGAATTGTATTGAGTAGCTACAGTTTCAGTTTTTGATGAAGTAAAACAAATTAGCCATGTGTTGTTCGGTTACTAATGATGGGATGGATCCACCACTTTCTTTCTTTTTTTATATATAGAGGGTGCCGACGTTGGACAAGTAACACGCAAAACGCAATTTGGCATTAAGATTAATCACCTTTATTTCATTTTCACAGTTGCACACAAAAGATACTTGTTGCTAGTGTAGCGTGAAGAAGCAACACCACAGCCGTCTGGCCACCCACAATTTGTAGCATCTTTATTTTACTGTGGTTTTTGTCAGTATTTTACAGCTCGTCTGGCCATAGCCTAACCTAAATAGCTTTAAAGGACATCCTATTTTCAAAAAATTTAAAATAGTTTAAAGAGGCATCCATTTATTAAAACGTAAACTTCAAATATCTTCTAGAATCATCTAATTTTCAAAATAAATCCAGGTGAGGAATACTTTAAATATATTTTAAAAGCGTCAAAATTTACAAAATATTTCGGGGGAGGACTCTTTCAAATATATTCTAGAGTAATCTAATTTTCAAAAGGTTTCCGGGCAAGGATAGCTTAAAATAGTTTCCAGGCATCCAGTTTTCAAAATATTTCTGGGTGATTAAAATTTCAAATATCTTATAAAAGCCCCCAATTTTTAATACTTTTCTTAGGATAGTGTCCTCGGCTCCTCGAATGCCACTTACTTACCCCTATACAAATAAAGTTCCACAGCCAATGCATTCTTATGGGCACATTTTCAAACTACTATATATTTAGTACTATTCCTCGTGCTCCGGGTGAAAAATCACCTAAGTTTACTCTCTTACTTGTCCAAATTACAGAGTTTGTTGTAAGAGCCAGTGTAAGTTGAGACATTTTGTGATTTTTCTGCTAATAAACAACTCAATACTTTTTTTTAGCGACTAAGTCTCTTTTTGAGGTTATCGGAAAAACCTGTTATATAAACGTCCAATCATTCGTAGATTAACGTAAATTGTATATATTATAAAAATAGCCTATATTAGCTTAACCTAACCTTAAACATGTATGTATTAGGGTTAGGTTCAGTTAGTAGGGAATTAGTCTAATCAAAACAACGATCGTTTGAGTTTTAGTTTGGTTCCTAAGTTTAATACTCGCACAGACATACTTTTCAGAGCACCTGCAGATGCAATAATAATCAGTAATCACCTGACCGAGATCAAGTCCAGTAGCCAATGAACGCGCACCTGGGTGATGGCGCGGTTAGGCAGAGCACCAATCAACGCCAAGTTAAGGCGTTCGTCTTGCGACAGAAGAAACTCGGCCGCTTCTGACCGGTTGGAAGGGCTATAAAATAATCTTCGTTATTTGGATTTATAAAACAGTTGAGAACAAGTTGAAACTAGAATCTATTTAAATTTTGTTTTGCACCTAGTCTTAGTACCGTTAAGGATAACTGCGGTCAATTACACTAATAAGAAACGTGGTGATTAAAGAAATTGTACTCACATTTGCGCGAAGAGAAAGTGGTCAGCCATTTAGAAACAAAAATACCCTCAGTACACTATTCCAGGATTCAAACCCTGACCTCCCCTTCATTGAAAAACCATACTAGTCCGTGGATACATAGATGCGGGTATCAATGTACTTAACTTATATGGGATAACCACAATGATAAATAACATTTGGAAAACTATCCCTCAGTGCACCCTAACGACCTAACGATATTCGAACCTGGTCCTCTCCCATTATCAGCTATACAGTCTATTACGAGCCCGACTATTTAGACCTTTTGACCACACGTGCAAGTATTGTAATTTACTCACCTTAATCCCGTGCTCCTCCAAAAATGTCTGAGTGTGCCTTGGGAAGGTCCGTTCATATCCACCGTGACAAATGATGCATTTTGATTCAAAACTGCCGACCCCCACCATAGCCAACACGAAGATATTATAACCCAGGATAGGTTTAATGATCGTACAAACATTATAAAAATAAATTAAAATGTAACCGCTTTATTATTCCTGTTCTGACTACTTGCTTATGGACTACGTTCCCCGATGTGTTTGTTGTTTTAAGTCCAATTAAAAACTGGGTTTGTCTGGAACTGATTCTTACTTTAAAATTATTATAGCTGTAGCATCAACGTTACACCAACATTAGCATCAGAAATAACACATACACAGGGACATCGACTTACAAACTAACTGACCCTAGAACATAGCTACATCCAAGCACAAGGGATGGTAATAACTAAACAACATGATGATTACAAATACTAAATTATTTTATGTATCACCCGGAGATTGAACCAGATTACCCTAAGCTATAAGCTGACTTCCCTATTCATTCAACTACAGATATGACTTCATATGTGCATAATTAAAAGTGTGTCCAGTTTATTCCAACGCTAGAAATGAATACAAGTATTTACGTATAGTCTAAAGCACAACAAAGTCACTCTTTTTACACACACACACACACACACACACACACACACAGAGTTAGAAAGTGGCTCTTGTTAACTAATCTAATCTGAGACTGCGCAGTGTATTTCCGCTGTTGGACCACAGGTCCTCCATTTAAATAAACATTAATGTGTATCTCAAATAAGATGAGAGGGAATATCAAAAGAAAGCAACCTCAACTTCCAAACAGATTTTTTTTGTACCGCGTTTCACTATTTGTTCTGGTTGTACGAATATGTACTAATTTCTCTGATATGTTAGGTATGAGGAAGGTTAAATTTAGAGTAAGAGTATCCGCATTTAGTTGGAGGGAGAGTGGGAAACAAATTAGGGGAATAAAGCCTCACCCGCTTCGGTAGCCGCATGGTCCAACGCGCTATTCTCGCAGTAGACTAGACTGTCGATGACGGAGAGATCGAGGTTCGAATCTCGGTCGGGTGTATTGAAGGTGGTTTTCCCTAAGTGGTTTCTCCGCTCTTCTTCCTCACAAATGTGGATATATCACCTCTGAAATACTTCTTTCCTCATCCCTATACCATTAGATTAATGTATCATAGATGCATATAACCTGAACAGGTAGTAAGACGTGGCGATAAAAAAAACTATATTCATACCTTAGTGGAATAATGCAAGGTAAGTTTACAGGTTAAACGAAAGATACATAGGCCTCAAATGTTTTAGTATTAATGGGAAAAATATGTATTTTAATACAAGTACTGGGTTTTCATACTAAACTCATGAATATGAATAAAGGAAAGTTTGGTTTTAAACCACTTACATGGCTGCACATTATAGCTATGATTAAAATTAATATATTGGTTAGGTCATGTGAGTACGATACCATAGCTCAGTTGTTTCCTCCAGAGCTAAGGGTCCCGAGTTCGATTCCCAGATTGGCCGAAAAATGTATCATTGTTTAAATGTGGGTTTTACCCTTTAACATTGATAAATTAACGGCCGGAAACTGGATGTTGTGCCTGTCCTAGTCTTAAGTTAGATTATAAAGCATATGAAGCTACGACAGGCCTAGCCAGCGGTTAGTGGAAAATATATGGTTTGAATAAAATACTGACCCGGGTCACAGACTGGAAACAGTAATGGATGTAAAAAGAAGGTTAGGTCATGTATCAGATAGGGACAAAGCTGGTCAGAGTTAAGCAGGACGTTTTTGAGTATTTTTAATGAGCATAACAGCATTCAATGAAAAACTTTTTAAATGAAGAGAAAAAGTTGTCGTGAAATTTCAGGACATCCTTGACAGATGTTCAAGAAATGTTGGGTCAACCTGTGCATAAAATTAAACTCCATGTTTGTAATGAATCAGTTTTTTTTTTCTTTAGGGCAGAGATTTTTTTGCCCTACTACATTCCCGGCTTAACTTTAAAACTTGAGATGCCTCTAATGCATTCATTCTGAATAGTTGGAGAAACTTTTCTAGAAAAAAGTTGAGAAAAGTTTTACGTCTCAAATCTCAAAACATCGTGAACCAGCAATAACTCCAACTCTCAGGCTAACAGAACGAATGTTAGGTCATACTGATGACACACTGCTGTGTACCACAAGGTCACCTTTATATATATAATCAATATAGGTGACCTGGCGGTCTAGGAGTAAGGTGTCAGACTTATGTGCTGGGGCCGGGGTTCAATCCTCGGTCCCGACATAGATTTATCTGATTACCAAACCCTTCCTTCACCTCTGACAATACATCTTGTGAATGT